>JANHFO010003298.1:48202-61350 GCA_032468095.1 Pareas carinatus
CCAGGAGGGGCACGGGTCCAATAAACATGTGGTTGCCTTCAGTCGCCCTAGGATCCTGTCCATGTCCTCAGGTGCAACAGTTTCAAACTCATCCCAGGTAACAGTTTCAAGACCTGCATCTGTTACTCCTTCTGGGCTCACCCAGTTGGAGTCCAAACCATCCCAGATATGCGCGATCTTCTCTTGGAAATGATCTATGAACTCCTCCCCCCTCCTGAACCAACTTGCAAATGAGGGAGGCTTTGTTAACCACAGACCTGGCGTTACACAACATCAACCGAAGGCCCTGGGCCTGGAAGCCTGTACCACCCAGATCACAGGAAGAACTATAGGGATCGGCACGCACCACCGCTTACATATAGTGGGGGGGGGTGCCCCGTACGTGATTTGGCCCCCTGCTCCCGCCATATCTGCCCCTCCTACACACAACAGTGATGTTTGCTTTCTCACCCTCTTGCAATACCCCCCCTCCAACCTCCGGTGCTCTCACGCCCTGCCCATACCTACCTGATTACCCCTCATACCCTCCTGCTCTTCTTAAAACCCGCCCACTTCTTAAAACCCTTGTTAAAAAAACCCTTAAAAAACTCCTCAATTTAGATTTGGTCTTGGTTTTTGCCGCGTGCCACCTCTCGGGATTCCAAGACCCGTCATCGAGATAGGCCCTAAATAGTGAGGCGGGCCAAGCCTTCGAGAGGGGGGACTCTCGCAGTGCTCTATCATCCAGGTGATAGAGATCATCAAGAAAACCGACCACCGGTGCTGAGAAGCTTAGACATTCCTGTTAAAAAAAAAAACCAGTAGGTGATTTGCCAGATGTTTACCAGTGACCGTGGTGGGGGGATGACTGTCAAGCCTACTGGGGTTGGAATGGTTTGCAGCTTTGGGGCTGGAGGTTACAGGAGTCTATTCTACAGCTAAACATTGGAAAGCAGACATAATTGAAGAATTCAAAGATGTATTTGACCTCACCTTAGGCAAGTACACGGGGAAACCCACTTCTATTAACTTAGACCCTCTGGTAAGCCCTATCCAATTTAAGCCACGCTGAGTCCCGTTCACTTTAAAACCCTGCCTTGAAGAGGCTTTAGACAAATTGATAGCACAGAGCA
Source organism: Pareas carinatus (assembly GCA_032468095.1). Classification (NCBI taxonomy): domain Eukaryota; kingdom Metazoa; phylum Chordata; class Lepidosauria; order Squamata; family Pareidae; genus Pareas; species Pareas carinatus. Next base: position 49,315 of record JANHFO010003298.1, read on the forward strand.
TATTAATTCCCACCGATCATGCCCAATGGGAGACCCCAATCGTTACCCTTATCAAAAAAGACGACTCAATTAGAATATGCCCTGATTACAAATGTACATTGAATAAGGTGCTTCAGCAAAATCCTTACCCCGTACTAGTCATACAACACTTATTGCACTCATAGGATTCTGGAAATTTTTTTGCAAAGTTAGATATGGTACAAGCCTACAAGCAAATTCCTGTTGATCGCACCATGGCTGAGGTACAGACTATTGTGACTCACCGTGGTGCCTTCAACATCACATGGCTTCAGTTTGGAATAAGTGTTGCCCCAGGGATCTTTCAGTGCATGATGCAACGGCTCCTGCACAGAATCCCTGGGGTAGTTCCTTATTTTGATGATGTGCTTATCGCGCTCAAGACGAGGAACATATCCACCCAAGACTGAAAGCAGTTTTTCAAATCTTCTGTAGAGTAAATTTGAAACTGCTACAAGACAAGTGTAAAATTGGCGTCCTTGAAATGGACTTTCTGGGCTATAAGGTTGACGGTGAGGGTATACATCCATCAAAAGACAAGGTGGAAGCAATCAAGGCCGCCCCATTTCCAAAATCAAAGCGGAATTATAATCATTTGGTTTTAATTAACTTCTATCATAGCTTCCTTAAAGGAAAAGCAATGGGGCTGACCCACTCCACTGCCTGCTTTCAAAGAAATTGCCATGGCTCTGGGGTTTGGGAGCGAACAAAGCTTTTCTGGAGTTAAAACAATTGCTAGTGAGTGATCAAGTTTTGATCAGGTACTACACCACGTCACCATTCATTCTCACATGCGATGCTTCCCCCTTCGGTATTGGGGCTGTTTCGAGCCATACCATGCCCACAGGATGCAAATCTCTTATTGCCTTCTACTTGTGCGCATTAATGGCGGTGGAATGCAAGTATAGCCAGCTCAACAAAGAGGCTCTGGCTCTAGTTGCTTTGGTCCACTGTTTCCATGAGTAGTTGTTTGGGTGGCACTTTACACTCGTTATCGACCATAAGCCTCTTCTTGGGATGTTGGCTGGGGAGAAGCCCACTCCTGCTATGCTTTCCCCCTGGCTAATTCACTGGTCCATTTGTTTGTACACGTATTTCGATGCCCTCGATCATTGACCAGGGTCCACTGTTGGCCACACGGATACATTGAGCCATTGTCCCCTCCCTATCAGGGACCTTAATGTGGGTTCTTCTGAGTCAACCCTCTTAATTGATTGCTTAGAATCCTCCTTGGTCTCCTCCACTGCAGTGGTACAGGCTTCCCGCTCCGTCCCTGTCCTTTGCCCTGTGCTGGATTGGATGAAGAGGGGGTGGCCTAAAGGGCAACTAAGGGAGAAATTTAAACCATTCTGGTCCTGTAGAGAGGAATTAGCAGTTCAGAGTGACTGTCTCTTATGAGGAGACAGAGTTGTTGTCTCAAGAGAGCTCCGGGCCAGGATTCTCGCCACACTACACGAATGCCACCCTGGCATTGTCAGGATGAAGGCCTTGGCCCAAAGTTTCATTTGGTGGCAAACACTTGATAAGGAAATAGAGCAATTGGTTACGGGCTTCAAAGCCTGCCAAGTTTCCCGGCCCCATCCCCCAAAAGTACCTGCTAGGAAATGGGAAAACCCCAGAGCCCTCTGGTCAAGACTACACATTGACTTTGTGGGGCCTTACCATGGTCAAATGATGTTAATAATCATTGATGTGTTTTCAAAGTGGATGGAGGTCAAATTAATGAGCTCCACTATGGCTGCGACTGTGGCTAGCACCCTGCAAACCTTATTTATTACACACAATCTGCGAATACAATAGTGTCTGACAATGGCTCACAGTTTACTGCCATAGAATTCAAAGGTTTCCTAGTGTCACTGAAAATCAGGCATGCACTTATTGCTCTGAGGCACCCGAATTCCAATGACTTCACTGAACAGGCTGTCCAGTCCTGCATAGATGCTTTAAGCAGACTGCCACAAGGAAACTGGCAGCAGATGGTTGACACGTTCCTTACGTGGCAACATATAACTCCAAGGAAATCCACGTGAAAAAGCCTGGCCGAGCTTCTGTTCGGCAGAAAAATCCTGTCCATATTGGATTGCTTGCATCCCGACTACGTGCCAGATGCAACTAGCATAATTAACAAAGTGCCGAGGAAATTTGGTTTAGGGGATTTGCTTTGGAGTAAAAACTTTGGAATAGGGCTGAAATGAGTCCTTGGGAAGACAGTCAGTATTATGGGGCCTTACTTGTATACCATTCAAACCAAGCAATGCCTAGGTTATTTAGACCAATACGATTGCTCCTGAGAGTCTCATCATAGGAGGGAGGAGTGTTGGATCCAGAGTCAGAAAGCAAGGCTATGGAGATAATTAGCAAGTGAGTAATCCACCCCTTCCCTCTAGGCAGATGAACAGTCTGGAGAAGGGAAGTGTTGTTATTTGTTGAAGTGCACTAGACGCTACTATTTAAAAATTTTGCTGCCTGTTGCAGTTCTTTTTCTGTTGACCGAGTTACTGTGTTACTGAATAAAGAGTTTGCTGGGGCAACTTAAGGCAACCACATGTTTACTGGACCTGTGCCCCTACTGGTTGGTGCTGGTCTCCCGGGAGGGGATGTGAGGCTGGCTCCAGAACTTCATGAATGCTTCCTTGGGGGAGGGTGTCCTACCTGCCGCCTTGAAGGAGGGGTGGTGGGGCCCCTACTCAAGAAGCCTTCACTGGATCCAGCTGATTTAAATAACTATCGTCCTGTCTCCAACCTTCCCTTCGTGGTGAAGGTTGTTGAGAGTGTGTTTGCTCGGCAGTTCCCTCAGTTCCTGGATGAAAATGTCTATCTAGATCCATTCCAGTCCGGCTTCAGGTCTGGGTACAGCACCGAAACGGCATTGGTCGCATTGGTGGATGATCTCTGTAGAGCCAGGGATAGGGGTTGTTCCTCTATCCTGGTCCTATTAGACCTCTCAGCGGCTTTTGATACCATCGACCATAGTATCACGCTGCGCCGGTTGGAGGGGTTGGGAGTGGGAGGTATCGTTCTTTGGTGGTTCTCCTCCTACCTCTCCAACCGATCGCAGTCCATGTTGGAAGGAGGGCAGAGGTCGATGTCATGGTGCCAAACTTGTGGGGTACCACAGGGGTCGGTTCTCTCGCCTCTCCTGTTCAACATTTACATGAAGCCGCTGGGTGAGATCATCCGTGGCTTTGGGGTGGAGTACTATCAGTATGCTGATGACTCTCAGTTGTACATCTCCACCCCAGGCCACCCCAACGATGCTGTGGAAGTGATGTTCCAATGCCTTGAGGCCATGTGGGTCTGGATGGGGCACAACAGACTTAGACTCAATCCCTCCAAGACTGAGTGGCTGTGGTTCCTGGTGTCCCAACATTGTCAGCTTATTCCATCGCTATTGGGGGCAAAATATTGGACCCCATGGAGAGGGTCCGCAATCTGGGTGTCTTACTGGATGCACGGCTGTCCTTGGTGGACCATGTGACAGCCATCACCAGGGGGGCTTTTTACCAGGTTCGCCTGGTCTGCCAGTTGCGCCCCTTTCTGGATCGGGACACTATGCGCACAGTCACTCAAGCACTCATCACCACCCGCTTGGACTACTGTAATGCTCTCTACATGGGGCTTCCCCTGGGACGCATCCGAAGGCTTCAATTGGTACAGAATGCGGCTGCGCTTGGGATTATGGGGGCCCGGGACAGTGCCCATGTGACCCCTCTTCTGCATGAGCTGCACTGGTTGCCGATGAGCTTCTGGGTGCGTTTTAAGGTGTTGGTGACCACCTTTAAAGCGCTCCATGGCTTAGGACCCAGCTATCTACAGGATCACATTCTACCAGCTAATATCTCCCACCGACCTGTACATTCCCACAGAGAGGGCCTCCTCAGTGTGTCGTCTGCCAGACAATGCCGGCTGGCAACCCCCAGGGGAGAGCCTTCTCTGTGTCTGCACCCACTCTATGGAATGACCTCCCCCCTGAGATTTGAACAATCCCCAACCTCCGTGCTTTCCGCCGCACAGTAAAAACACATCTTTTTAGCCTAGCCTGTTTGGCCTGATAACAACCCCTCCCCCCCGTGAATTTTTTAATATTACGAATTTTAAATTTTAATTTGGTTTTAAATTGGTTTTATTATTAGTTGTCTAATAATAAAATGTATTTTAAATTGTGTATGTTGTATTATATGTCTTTTGTGTTTTTATTGGCTGTAAACCGCCCTGAGTCCCTTCGGGGAGAAGGGCAGTATAGAAATTTAATAAATCAAATCAAATCAAATCAGACCTCGATGAGAATAATTGATTTATTTACTTCCTTTCTCTTGTTCTTATCTGGGTTTGTTTCTCTGCCCTTGTGTTTGGTAGTTTTATGTTTTTTTGTAATGTTACTTTTAAAAAATATTTTAAATAATTGGCGAACTTCCTAGAGTTGCTGGGATGATGATGACGATCATAATGATGATGATGATTGCAAGAAGCATGCCCTTTAACAATGAACTATTATTTTCCTCTATCTAAAATATATTAGGTTCATCCAATATCTCAAGCTAATTAGTTGTCTTTATGCTTTGATCATTATGAAACACAGGATTTCACAAAAATAGGAGAGCCGGATTCAGTTCGATGTGACACAAAGCAACAGCTCCTTGAGAAGGGATGTGGTGGGAATATTATTTTCCCAGAAAGCTTTGTTCAACCGGTTTCAAACACAAAGAAACAAATCTACCCAGAGGAGGTGCGGCTACATCTAAGACCAGGTATCTCAGAATCTGAATCTCAAATCAGAAACTTAGGAAATGGCTGAAAGGATGGCTGCAATTTTAGAATAGAAAGTATATGACACATGTGGCTTTTTTCACCTCTAATCAGGCATTTTTTAAAATAGAAAAGTAATATAAATCCAGCTTCAAATATATTGATATTCTGATTTTCTTTTTCAAAAGCTCTGTTTAGATAATACGACTAACTGCATTTTCCAAGGCATGTCTTTGGCACAAGAATACAGGCTAACTTCAATTCTATTAATTTCAATTTTTTACTCTAAAATTGGCTACTTTTCACTATAATACAACATCATATGCATCTCTCAGAGTATGTATGTCAGATCTGAGGATCTCATATTAAGTTTTGCAAATTAAAGAGAATGGGGGAATAGGCTGGTGACGAGTGTGTATGTGTGCGCGCACACACACACGATTGCTGGCTTAGTTTCTGTTTCTCTCTCAAATATTGCATATTCCCCTTTCATTCTGTGTGTTTCTCAATTTGTTCCTCTGCTCCTATTCTCACACTCTGTACCTTCCCCTGGGACCTGGGTAACTTCAATTTATGTCTTCTTTATCATTCTGCCACAATTTGACCACCATGTTAATTTCTTCTGCCCTTTCATGTCCTTTCATGAGTTTCTCACACATCTCACACAGCTATTCAGCCTACAGTCCCCTAGTTCAGAAAATCATCACTAGGTTTGTGGGATGAGGTAAAATTGGAGCAGATATTCAACTTCTTCCCTTTTACCAATAGAGCAACCTGCTGTTTTTAATGTAACATTCCAGCGTGGTGAAGATTATCCAATAGATCTCTATTATTTGATGGACCTCTCATTCTCCATGGACGATGATCTGCAAACAGTGAAGAAATTAGGAGGAGATCTCCTTAAAGCTCTCCAGAGTATTACCAAACGTGCACGAATAGGTATGTGCATTCTTCTAAAATATGTAACTTTTTTTGTCACAGCAGGTGGAGGCACCTAGCCAACTTTAGATGTTCTTGAAAAACAGCTAATAAGACCCAGATAATGTTCAGTAAGAGACCACCCTGAAACCTTAGGGCTGTTGAAATTACAAAAATATATTCCAGGTGGTGATAGTGCAAATGGTTTCATATTATTGATAAGAAAATGACATGGCAGTGTCCATGAGTGACCAAGAATTAAACTTGATATGATTCTTATTTTTTCAAGTGTTTCCAGTTACTAAGATTCCACTAAGAAATTCTACACTATGGGTTTGGTATTTCTCATATCTTAATTAACATCTCTTAATTCTGTGTTTTGAAGAAATAGTCATTTTCAGAATTTTAACATTAGATGCAACTATTCTTTATAGTAAGCTTTCTATTCTTTTTATCTGATATAATAAAACGTCATATCGTGGGAATAATAGAGACTAGGGTTCTGGTGCAACAAATCTGTAAAGAAGGATTACGTTAGTTAGAGTTTCCTGAATTAGGCAGCTTCTATGTATACTTTCCACTCCTGAAGCCCTCAAGTTTAGTCTCACAATGGTCTGCGCTTGTCCCCACTTCAACCATTTTGAATATTCACCAAGACCAATCAATGCTTCTTCTGGTGCCAAATCAACTGTTTAGTGGCACTGCATATACTTTCCTCATCCTCACCTCAGAAGGATTATCTCCACAGCGAATAATAAGATATACCCCTGGTGATTGAAAAGCTCAGTGTGACAGCGCCAAGATTTATAGCTTGTCAGCAATGGAGAAGTGGAAATATCAAAGGGAAGCCAGCTTGCCCAAAGCACCAAGGAGCTCCAGCATCACAATTTGTAAAATGGCAGTTTTACAAAGTGAGATCTTGGACATTTCTTCTGGAAAAATACAAGGGCATGATAATGTTGAGAGACCGTCACCAAAGCCTTTTGAGGTAACCTTAAAAATCTCTTCCTCACATTTTACTACAAATCAAGGACCTAGAAATAAGCTACAGGTTGGGGGGATTTAAGAAAGTGTTCCTCATACTACGAAATGAAATAGTGAAATTCACTTTCTCATGCTATGCTGAGAGTCTTCAATTTAAATGGCTTTAAAAGAATATTAGATAATTCCTGGAAAATAAAGCTACTAATGATTAGTAAACATAACATGCTTTCTCAGGAACAGTTAACATGGATTTGAATATTAGTTATTCTCATGTCGTTCTCTTAGATGTCAGAAGAGATTTGACTGTTTGTTGAAAGAAACAGAATGCTTGGCTAGATAGGCCCTCAGTGCAGTCCAACCAAGTGCTTCTTAAGACGGTATCTCCAAAGCAACTCCTTGAAGGACAGAAGCTAATAGAAAATGAGAGGAAATAGTATTTCTAAGGGAAAGGGAAAGCATCATATAATTTCTGTCTTGCACAACAGCTGTGTACAAGGAAAATAGCTATTTCTTAATGAAAGATAACATATATATTTAACCAAATGCATCTGATTATTAAAGGATAATACTTTATGATTTTAATACCATATTACATCAATTATAAGATGCCATTGATTATAAGATGCACCCTTATCTTTCTAAGTTAGAAATATGTTTTTGTTTAAATGTAGCATCAAAATGAATTCCTTTTGAGGATATTTTAAGCAACAATTATGGGCAAAGCTTTATTAAAAAATGATCGGGATTGTATCCCAACTGTGCAGCAGACAGAGCCAGTGGAAGGGCAAGTATGGGGTTAATAAATAGGACCTGCCCTGCACTTGCTGAGGCTCTGCACTGGCAGCAGCTGCAGCAATGACTATTAGCTCACCCCCACCTGCTGTGTGCGAGACCTTGGTTGAATATGCCCAGCTTCTCGGAGCATACCTTTCACCCTGGTAAAACACCATCGAATATAAGATGCACCATGAGTACAGAGACACCAAAATATGAAAAATTATGCATCTTATAATCAATGTAATATGATAATTGTATGTACAGTCCTGCTTTTTCCTATAATTTTATTTTATTTTTAATGTTATTTCCCTGCAGTGATTTATTATGGTTCTCCCATACACACATTTATATTGACTTCTTTTCCTTAACATTTCCTTTAGGTTTTGGTGCCTTTGTAGATAAGACTGTCTTGCCATTTGTAAACACCCATCCGGAGAAGCTCCAGAACCCATGCCCAACCAAGGAGACCAAGTGCCAGCCACCGTTTGCTTTCAGGCATGTGCTTAGCCTCACTGAAGATGTAGAGAGTTTTAAGGAAGAAGTAGGAAAGCAGAACATATCTGGGAATCTTGATGCACCAGAAGGAGGACTTGATGCCATGATGCAGGCTGCTATCTGTGGGGTAAGTCTCATGGCCACTACTACTGTGTGGAAATAGAATCGATTAATGACCTTTTTGGTCAAAAATGGAAGATGGTTTTCCTATTTTAATCTTTCCAATATATGCTACTTTTGCACAAATTCTTTACAAATATTTTTTCCATTCAGATCACAGCATCTGTCATACATGAAGGGAGGGGGCTGAGTATGGTGTGACATGTGGGGTGGGACTGGCCTTGCTTGGAGGAGGACAGGAGTGTGACCTTGGACACTCAACTGATTGAGGATCTTGGCAGATGGCTGATGGGAGCCACGCATGTGCCATCGAAGGCACCTCAAGGACGCTGGACCCAGCTACAGCTGAATGACTTGTTCAATGCCACCTCAGCATTGATTGGCTGGAGGACTTCTGAGGGCCGGGCACATCTCTTCCCTTCTATAACCCCATGCTGAATGTATTCAGAGCTTGCCTAGGCAGGCTGCACTCGACCACCCAGTAAAAGTACCTTTTCTCTAACTCACATTGGAGTGAAGGGTCGATCTTTCCTGGGAGGAGGAAGCTAGCCTTACAGTGCCATGAATAAAAACCTATATAAATGTCACTATTACCATAACATCATGATTGTTTACATTTATATTGTGCTTGTTGTCAATCTGGGCAACTGAAATAATTGGCGGATAAAAAAATGACAAAATAAACACAATTAACAGTCCAGAATTTCTACGGGGGGTGCTCATTTATGAAAACTAATATTTCTGTTCTACTCAGGATATTTTTTTCCTCTGGAATGAACTAAGAAGCCTTTTTTATTTCAAGTATCATACCTTACTGTTTCTTTAAGGCTTCTTATGACATTGACAGCATAAAAAGTTATTAGAAAGTAAATTCCTTTTATGGTTCCTGAGGTGGGGTTGCTCTGTTCTTGATTTCAACAAACACCCTAGATGAGTCAACTGAGGAGTTTTGGGAAGAAGATAAAGTAAAATGTCTCACATTTATTTTCTTCATATCTCTGCCACTGAATCCACCCTTGGGATAAATCAGGAATAATAACCTTTCATGAAGAACTCTTTTGGAGGAAGAGATCAGGAAAGGAAATGTTGATTATCCTTCCTTAGCAGTAGGACAGGCACCTGTTAAAGCTATGACAGTAGATTGGCTTGCCTATCCTAGATTTAAAAATTGACAGATTAATTATGTTCCTTTTTGCATCAATGATTTTGTAATCTGTTATACATATTACTGCTTTAGAATTTGTTTTACTTTAAAATTCAGAATAAAATTGGCTGGAAGAATGTGACTCGCTTGCTGGTCTACACAACAGATGATGGTTTTCATTTTGCTGGGGATGGTAAGCTTGGAGCCATTTTAACACCTTTTGATGGAGCATGCCACTTGGAAGACAATATGTACAAGAAAAGCAATGAATATGTAAGTACGAAAGTAGCTCACAGCTAGTACTGCTGTATGATAAATAGTTTGCTTTTTCAGTCTAGAGGTAGACTGGAGTTCATGTAAAACATGAATGCCAATCATTTTGATAATAAAATATAATTTACCAGACTATGTGAAAACCAGTAAATGTGCTACCTAAAAGAAATCTATGAAATAAAAAAGAGCAAACAAAATATTAAAATGTAGTAAGACTGTAAACATGTCAACAATTATTAAAGAGAAGACTGCCAACCTTTTGTGAACACAGAACCTATTTGTGTTCGTTAAAGCTTTACAAGATTTTTCAGGCTTCCTCTCTGGAAGCCTGGGGTTGGGAGTGGGGTGTCTTTGATGAATAGCTGAAAGGTGCTGCCCTGCTGCTCAGGCAGAGTCCACAGCACTTCTTCTAATCCCTGTCTAAGCACGCCCACTACAGACCCAATGCTCCATTGGCCAACCCATAACCTATTTTGAAGAAAGGACGGCCAAGGACAGACTTTGATTGTATAGACAAGACTAGTGAGGGTTCCGTTCTGAGAGTGATCATCTCTGCTCTTGTAAAGCAAGAGGTCTCATAATCTGATGCTTTGTTACTCAAAGTCAGGGTTGCTCTCAGAGTGATGCGGCTTGAACTATCAGTCACACAGCATGGTGCAAAAGAGAGAGAGAATATTGTTATGTTGTGGGTAACCAGGAACAAGACGGAGACACACTCTGCTTGATGGCTTTATTAATGCTGGTGGTCAGTTACAGGAATGGTGCCTGGCTGGCGCGCTGCTCCTTAAATACCCCCGTAGGGGTGGCAGCCTGCCAATCCCTGCGCGGGCATTTCCCGCGCTGGCGAATGCCCTCCCCCGGACACAACACCCCTTCCCACCCAGATGGCTCCTTGCCTCATCTACATACGTAATCGCGCAGGTATGGCGGCTGTTTATAAGCGCGCCGGGACCTGCGCGGTTCAGTTTGCAGTTCGGCGGCAGAGGGCGAGGTTGCGCCCGTGGGAGGCTCCGGAGTTCCATCGGGAACCTTCTGAGAGTCTCCGGGTGTGGCCTCGGCCCCACCCTCGCCGGCTGGTGGAGTGCTCCCTTCGGGTGTGTGGTGTTCCTCATCTTCAGGTAAGTGGATTGCGTATTCCCCGCCTTCGGTCCCTGCGGTAGATGGTACTTTTTCGGGGTTAGTGTTGGTTGAGGGGGGTGGGCTCTGCGGGGGTGTGTGTTCTCTCGCGGTTTCCCCTGGGCTGATTCTGGGCCTGCGGGGGTGACTGAGTGTATGCGGAATTGTCCCCCGTGCTTTCCCCTAGGGGCTCGGGGGTGTCCGGTGGGGTAATGGTGTGAGTCTCCTCTCCCGACCTCCCCCTTAGTTGGTCGATGTGCCTCTTCCAACTGCGGCCGTCGCTCAGGGTGACCATGTACGACTTCGGGCCCGTTAGTCTGGCGACTTCCCCTTCCACCCATGGGGGGCCCGGGTTGAGTTTTTTTGCGAAAATAAGGTCGCCTACTTTGAATTCCCAGGGTGTGTGTGGGCTATCTTGTTTACTTTCGGGCGCGTAGGTGGGGTTTAGTCTGTCTAAGACAGAACGTAGTTTCCTCCCCATCAGGAGTTCCGCGGGGCTGCGGCCCGTTGCCATACAGGGGGTAACGTGCTGCCAAGTGAGGAACTCGGCAACTTTTTCGTGCCAGTTCCCTGAGACTTGGCGTTTGATGGCCTGCTTGGCGGAGCGGACCATCTGCTCCGCTTGGCCGTTTGCGCTGGGGTTTCCGGGCGCCGTGAGGGTGTGGCGGATCCCTAGATTGGCCAGGAACCCCTCGAACTCGGTCCCCGTGAACTGCGGGCCGTTATCCGAGACGAGCACGTCCTGTAAACCGTGGGTGGCGAAGAGGCTTCGGAGAGCATTAATGACGGCCTGGGTTGTTGTGGCGCGCATTGTTGTTATTTCTAGCCATTTTGAGAATGCTTCCACCATGACTAGGAATGTTTTCCCTTGGAACGGCCCAGCGAGGTCTATATGGACTCTCACCCATGGTCCCCTGGGGTGCTCCCAGTCTCGGGTGGGGGGTTCTCGGTGGGGCTGGCCGGGATTGTTGGCATGCTTGGCAGTTTCCCACCCACTCCTCAATATCGTGGTCTAGCCCTGGCCACCATACGTAGCTGCGGGCCAGGCTCTTCATCCGCACGATGCCCGGGTGCCCCCTGTGTACCATTTCGAGCACCTCCTTCCTTAGGGTTGCGGGTATGACTACTCTCTCTCCCCAGAGGATGCAGCCGGCTTGGCCGGCTAACTCATCCTTCCGTGTTTGAAATGGCTGGGCGTCCCGGTCAAGTGTTGGCCCGCATGGCCAGCCTTTCTGCACCCAGGATAGGATTTTCCTCAGGGTGGGGACCCTCTGGGTTTCCCAGCGGGCGTGATCGATCGGCTCAAGTATTCCCTGTGCGATTAGTTTGTCCAGTTCCGTGTCTACCCGGGGCTTTAAAGCAAAGGGTACCCTCCTGGGCTTGAGTCGGATTGGCCTGACTGAGGGGTCCAAGCTAAAAGAGATAGGGGTCCCCGTATACTTGCC
>JANHFO010003298.1:96210-106345 GCA_032468095.1 Pareas carinatus
CAGCACTGAAAAAGACTAATTGTTGAAAGCTCAGATTTGAAATAGGACCCCGGGGAACATGTTTAAATGGTTATAGTATTTGGTCATGACTGATCTTGGATCAAGAAGTATATTTTTGCCAAACGGTTTGTCTCACATGCTGATTGTTACAATAAAATGGAAAAATCAATTTAGAACAATCACCTTGAATACATTGTAGCAAAATAGCAAGTTTAAAGTTGAGTGGAACTAGGAAGTATTTTTTTCTGTTCTCCTCCCTCATAATAAAAACTACAATTTGTCTAGAAAATATCAGACAATATTATGACTCCTTTATAAATACCCCTTCTGAACATTTACACACGTGCCTGTATTTGCCTAGGTAAAATTGTATGCATGTTTATATGTCTGCATCTTTAACAATTGTACCTAGATTGCAGATTTTATGAACTCAAAGACTGAAAAAATAAAGATTCAGTCAATCTTCGGGAATAAATGACACATGTCAAAAATTATAAACTGATATTTTTAATCTTGCTCTTTAGTAAAAGAAACAAACTATAACATGAAATTGATATGAAAAAGTCTTTCCCAGAAATTTTGAATGAAAAACATAAAAATCAATTTCAAGTTTCCTATTAACTTCCTTTAGTACCATAACCTGTTTAGTATGGATGCAGAGTTAACAATACCACTAGAGATTAACTTATAACTTGAACCAAAATTAGCATCGATGGCTTGATTTTATTCAAGAAAGTTCATTTATTAATGTGCTATATATATTTATCTATATAGTAGTCTATACAGCACAAAATGTACACAAAGTTTTTACAAAGAAATGATACACACAAAATGTTTTATTTCAAAAAGAGGTTGAAATTGCAAATGTGTTCTTAAATTAAATATGCTTGGCTTCAGTTTCAGTTTCTTTTATTTATTAATGAATAAAGATTCTTGGTAAAACACATGAAGATTCAGTGATTTACTTTTCATTTGTCTCAACCAACATTTTATAGCTAAGAACAAATGTTGTACCTAAATTCATTATTTTATCCATTCACCAATTAGTTACTACTTCCAATTGTCTTTAGGCAATTTTAACTACCTTAATCTATAGAATCTTAACTAAGACCATCACAACTGTCTCATATTTTATACATAGTTGTCCCTGGCTTTTTAAAGCTGTTTTAAAAAGTTACTTTATAATACTGGATATTATTGCAAAATATATTAAAAAATAAGGAGATATCATTTAATTTCAGGATTGCCAAACTCAATAGTTAAACATCTAAAAGGTTTATGCTATGAGCTATTATTGCAGTAATAAATACGAAATGAAGACAATCAGGTGAAGAAAAAGCTTCGCCATGACAGTTGATGCTATAGAGCATTTCTCAAGGACATATGAAAAATAGTTGAATCTAAGAGATTCCATGAAAAATTCTGTTATAATATTCAATTGGATTATCAATATTTTATGCATAGATGTAATAGATAGTTATCCAAGTGCTGCTTGGTCTTCAAAAGCACTCTAAGTTATCTTACAACATGGAATATATTCAACTATAATGCAGAGGCGTGACCAACATGAGATACTAGTTCTATTTTGTAAAGTAAACTTTCTATATTATGTGAAATAACTAAATTATTTAAGGTTCTTTCAAAAGTCATCATAGTATGTTTTAATATTAAGCCCTCTAAAATTGACCATACTGGGGAAAACCTCACAGATAATTATATCAATGGAAACTTAAGACTTCTGAATGATGAATTATAATTGCTGAGTAAGTTAAACAAAAGACATAAGTCAAGGTATATATCATCTAATTAGTATCTATTTTTATTTGTTCTCTTGTTTACATGATTACAATACATGATTAATTAGGGAAAACAGCTTTCTATACTTCTGTGCTCCTTATAAATTTCTCACTCTCACATCATACCTATAACAACTGTTCTGATCTGGCAGTCTGATCTGATGTGTCTGACCATAATTCCCAGAATTCAGAGACAAACTGGGGCATCTCCAAAAGTACACAATGAAACAATAGAGGTATTGACTAGCAAACATTGTAAGAAGTAGTTTAAAAATGTGTGAAGAGAAAATTAAAATGAAACAATCATTTTCGCATATCTGAAAGACTGACCTATTATCAGTATAATTAACCTGCCAATGTTCAAAAGAAGGTCCTGTCAGCTTCTCAAGTAGATCAGGTAGAGAACATGCCAATAATAATGGTATTCTAAAGCTACTTTAACTAAATCTTGCAAGTCCGAAGATCTTCCACTGTCTGTTTACTGCCTGATAAGTTAGGGCAGTTCCTTTCTTTCTCTCCCCATTACATAATTGCTGGTCCTTTCCCATTTTACTTGATCATTCCCAAAGTAGCATCTCTCCCCCTGCCACCATCATCCAAAATCATTCGCTCATTCCATTACAGGTTCAAATATTTTTTTTCTTTAAAAAAAATCCACATTAAGATGAACTTCACTATGGTACAAGAAAAGATTGTTTTAGAATTGTTGTTTCCTTAATTATTTAAGGAAAAACAGAATGGCCGCTGACAAGCTTTTTTAAAAGCAAATATATTACATCGGCAGGCATTTGAACTTCAGTGTTTCCTCCAATTAAACACAGTGAAATATATAGCTAGATTTATTCAACTGGTCTTTGGTTGGAAACGTGGAAGAGGCCTTCATTCTGCAGTGGATAGACAATGGCTAAAATGATAATGATGATGATTCAACTGCTATACCGTACTACACTTCATCGCATATAAAGTGGATTGATAAAAGAGGGGGGGTGATATGTAGGATTCTTCCTCATAAAATTTTAAGGTACGTTTTTCTGTCACTGCATCAAGAATAAAAAAGTATGATAGATGTAGCATCCTGAGTCGTCCAGACTGACAGGAGCCGAGTCAGTTAAGCGTTCCTGCCCAGTTGAATGGTTTGAACTGCTGTTTTAAATGTGTTCTATTTTGTGATTGGTTAAGGCACGCCGACAGTGCCAAATATAAACTCAGGCAGCAGCAGTTTTGCTGCTGCCGGTTCCTGCTGTAGTAATACTGAATATACCTGTTGAAAGCATGAGCGAATCTGCCTCTTCAGTTCTACGTTACTACAGTGTGTGAGTCTTATGGAGCAAATACTCCAAAAAAGCATGGGAAATCGATCCGCAGGGTGCCAGGAAGGCTCCAATTCAGCCTCCAGGCTGATCTTTGAGCTTTGGAGGGTCCCGGGGAGAGATTTCTGCGCACTTGGAAATAGCTCTGCGGGGCGCTCCAAGGCTCTAAAATTGGCCTGGAGGCCAAATTGGAGCCTTCCTGGTTCCCCGTGGGTGTGTGGAAATCACTCCGCGGGGTGCCAGGAAGGCTCCAATTCGGCCTCTAGGCCGGTCTCTGGACCTTGGAGCGCCTTGCGGAGCGATCTCTGCGCACTCGCATTACGAATGCCTCTGGGCGCCATGTGTCTTATGGTCCGGTGCGTTTTATGGTGCGAAATATATGGTATATATTTCCACAAGTTAGTTTCCCAAATTTCAATTCTTCCAATATGCTGTCACGTTTTAGAAGAAAAAGGAAAAGAGATGTGGGGGACATATATATAAGATCAGGGATGATTGTTATAGGCTAGGTTAGGGTAACAAGTCCACAGGTATATCTTTCTATCCTCTCCCAGGCAAAACAATACAGGTAGTCCTTGACTTAACAAATGTTTCACTCAGAAACAAATGTTTCACAATTGAGCAACAGCTCAACAGTGGTCATAAGTCAAGGACTACTTGTATAGCAAAAGGGAAATCTACTGTGTGCCATGCACTCCTGCTGATTCCAGCTTTCACTGAGAGCAATGCTAAAGATGAGTGTGATGTTGGAAGACGCCATTTGTGATCTCATACTTCCAGAAAATAGAAAGTAGTGCCTCTGTTCATAATAGTAGCAGAATTTCATTAGGCACATCATACACAAGCACGCAAAAATAAAGCACAAAAAGGTTTCAGCTTTAACATGTTTTAACTGATTTAACATGCCTGGCTTTTTGTTCCATAAAAAATGGTGTATCTTTTCCCTGAGCGAGTGTGAATTCTCCTTCCCTTCATGGGGATGCCTTTAGACACAATCTGAAATTTAAAAAAAAAGAATTTTTTAAAAATAGAAATTGTTTTAATGCTGCGTGCAATTTTTGAATGTTCAAAAGCCTTATTACATTGGGGTGGGGTAGACATGACCAGGCAAAGATTGTTAAAAAGAGCTGTCTCTGGATATTGTTTGGTTTGGAAGCAAATTACTTTAATTTTAACTGCAGTGGACTGCTTTCTAGGATCTTGAAATGTTATGGCAGCCCTTTTATGAAAAGCAAACATTGGTCCTTATCAGAGGCTATATCATACTCCCAAGCTCAAGTATGCCCACTTGCCTAAGAAGATTTGGAACCCGACAGTCACAGAGGAAGAGTCAACCTATTTTCCAAAGCATCGGAGGGCAGGAAAAGAAATGATGGGTGAAAGATCATGAAAGAGAGCTCCAGCCTAGAACTAAGGAGAAATTTCCCTGACAGTGAGAACAATCCATCAGTGGAACAGCTTGCCTCTGGAAGTTGTGGGTGCTCCATTGTTGGAGGTTTTTGAGAAGAGACTGGACAGTCATTTGTCTGGAAAGGTCTAGGGTCTCCTGCTTGGGCTAGAAGACCTCTAAGATCTTTTCCAACCATGTTATTCTATCTTCTATATGTTCTATTTGTACTGACATGCAAGCTGAGAATTCTCTGCTTCCCTGGATGTGGGTGTTGCCAAGCACCTTCTCTACCAGCACAGATGCCTCTTCAAGCAACACACCACATGTCAAGTCATCCTAGAGCATCTCAGAAAGGTTCCGGTAATTCAAGACGGAAAGTCCCCAAGGAAAAAAAAGAGATGGTAGTGGTTTGGGGGGTTCACAAACATCTACCACCAATCCTGCATTCTCACACATAGCTGCTTCCATTTCTGAACTATTCTAAGAGCCTTTCCCAGGGTGTCCTGAAGTTTAGTGGAATTTCCATTGCCTGAAGCTGTTTGTGTCAGTCCTCCTTCTCTACCACCACAACACTCTGAAACCCTTCATGGTTGAGGCCAGTGCCTCCAGTGTGACCTTTATGGCACTCTACTAGCTTTGCCCTATAGCTTTCATTCAAAGAAGCTGATCCTAGCTGGTAAACTATATTATTTGAGAGAGAGAGAGTTGCTTGCTATTAAAGATGCCCTCATGTTTTTGTATGTAATCAGTTGTCCTGTCTGACATCAGGCTAATTATATCTTGTTCAAAACTATTGGCCTCTTTCAAACTATCAATGTCCTCAGACCCCTGGAAGATCCCTTCCATTCCCACACTTCCAAGAGTTTGTCACCATAGTGATGGTGGTGGATCATTTTACTAAAATGGAGTACTTAATTCCTTGCAAGGTTCCCAACCACCAAGGAGATTGCCAGTATGTTTCTCCATCATGTTTTACAGATGTATAGTTTGCCTATTTGTATTATCTTGTATTACATGGTCTATTTCTCTGGCAGGTTCTAGAAGACTTTGTTTAGTCTCCTGAACATGAATCTTTCTCTACCTGTTCACCACATATCAATATCTAAACTGTACACCATCCATAACATATTCCACTAAGAATTACTAGCAGCCAAAAAGTAATGTAAACCCAAATAGGTTGTGGACCTTCATCAAGCAAGACTACCCCTGAAAAGTCAATGATTTAATCCCTTCAAGGTGAAACACAATAGCTAACAGTGTAATTTATTGTTGTGTAGAGCAGTGGTCTCCAACCTTTTCATCTTGTGGACTGGCGGGGGTGGCAGCAGTGGCAGTGGGGGAGGAGAGAGGGGGCAGTTTTTTTCGCTTTCACAATTACAGCTTCATGCATGTGTTCACTCACCCACTAATTCTGCGGCCCAGTTCAAAATGGGCTGCAACCTGGCACCAAGCCACAGACCAGGGGTTGGAGATCCCTGCTGTAGAGAGCAAGGAAGATGACTTTGATGGAGATATGCATCATATGTGACCAAGGCAACATGGGGTAAAACATATTTTGTCCAGAATGTCCTGATAATATAATGTTTGGAAGTAGACACTTCAGTTTTAGATAAAAACTTCCCAATTTACTGAAATATGAGGAGGTACAGTGTAGCAAAATGTGACTTACAAGATTCTATTATAGCCAATCTCAAAAATGTAAAAGTAGTTTTAGGCTATCTGTGAAGTTGATTCCTTTTGTCTGCTCTACCTAGAATGGCTGACAGTTCCTTTCCCATCTGAGACAAATCAATCCCATCACTAAAGCTCTTACTTCCATCCAACTTTCTCCTTTTCAGTAATTCCTCTTCTGTTTCCTTGAACCTGCCTGCACACACCTCTCATCCTGCTCTGCCCTTAGTTCGCACCTCTCATTCAAGCACCCTACTGGTGTGTGCTCAATTCATGGAGCTCCTCTGAAAGTCTTGTATGATGCACCCACACTGTGCCTATACTTTGCCTCCTGAATGCTCCAGCTTCCAGACCATGATACCAAGCTGCTTTTCAGGATGCGATACAGAGATGGGGGCATTACAATAAATGACTGCGTTTCTGCTTTTTTTTAAAAAAAAAAGATTATTTGCAAATGTTTATGTTATAGTGACCAGAGTCCTTCAGAACTGGGTGACCTGGAAATATTATTAATAAACAAACAAACAAATAGCGCTTCTATAATCCACTTGCCACAGAGAACATTAGATCTTTCTCTTTAAGGTCACCTGATCTTCCATTCCAACTGCCTTGAGAGCTTCTAGTCCCCTGTGAGACAAGGCCAAATTAATGCTTCTGCCACGAGTTATGCTTGAGCTACGGATATCTGAAAAGGAATGAAGCAGCCATTTATCTTGTGCCTTGAGATATTATAACTGCTAATATGAAAAGCGTTCATAATTCCTTTTTACTCACTTTCCAAATATTTACTTGTGTCAGGGTGGAACTATGCAAATTGTCCCGTTAAGGATAGCAGAAGAATATGAATGGCATGTTTATTTATAATTTATTTATCTATAAAATTTTTGACTGCCCATCTTACCTCAGGATAACTCTCTGATATACCTCATGATGGCCATCCTTTTTTTGGGAGGGGGAATCAGTCTATCCAAATAATGAAAACAACCGCAGGGCAATTTTCTGCCCCTGCGGGGGTGGCTTTACATAATTGGAGTTGAGGGGTTGCATTGCAACGTTGTTTACATCATTCTGATTCTCTTACCCTCTTTTTTTGGATGCTGTTGGACAATGGATTCAATCATTCTCCCTCCCCCCACCCTGCACCCCACACGATTGATTCCATAGGATCTGCTGACCTCCTTCTTGTGCCTGACTTCAGCAAGAGGAAAACATGTGGCCCCAGAACTGCAGAAGGGTCTTCCTGTCAGCCTTTCCCCCTGGACCTTCCCTAACACTTCTTTTTGTTATCATCCAAATGTAATAGTTTTTCTAAAAAAAACAGTATTGAATCACCATCCATGTAAGGAATGAAGCTAGTATTTTAATCCAGATTGATCAACAACGGAAAACGTGACCACATACAGACACACCCGATTGTGGCTATAGGTTTCAGTCAATAATTGGTTTTACTGAACCAGATTCTTAGCTTCAGGGAGACAATCCTCTAACAGTCTTCTAACTTGAAGACTGAATTTGGCACATACTATAAGATAGTACCTGAAAACTGATCTCAGAAATATTATATTGTTTGAATTGCTTGGAAGACTTGGAGAACTAAAGGGATAGAATCCCCTCTTTTTGAAAAGAAAAACCTGACAATGGCTGATGGACTTCTCATCTAGACTTTGTAGATTCTGATTCTAGCAAGGCTATTTATATGATTTTATCTTCTCAATTGCGAGTTTATTGACATTCCATGCATATATTTTGGCTTTGGACAACACCATTTCCTTGGTCTTGAAGTCACTGATGCTGTATTCTTCACAGAATAATATTTGTCAATCTACTTCTCCATCCTCAATACTGTATTCACAAGCAACATGATTAAATATAAAGCTTTCTCTTCTGTTTTTAAAACCATGCTTGGAGTAAAAGAACATTCTATAAATTTTTGCTGATTGTACAATTTTGATCAATACACTTTGTATAAATTCATTGATATGAGATTTAGAAGCAGGTAGTATTCCTCTAATTTGCAAATATAAAGATAACTGAGATGCTGTGTTTGATCTGAAAAATCTAAACCATCACTTAAAGTATTATTGTAAATAATGCTAATTATCGATGTCTCTTGGTGATTTTTTGTGTGGTTCATCTTAGCTTAGTGCATCTGGAGAAGAAGAATACTCATGAGTGAATGTTGTTTGTTGATTTTAGTTTGGTGTTCAACACAATTATTTCTCAGCATTTGGTGAACAAACTGGGCCTATTAGGTTTTAACACTTCTCTATGTAACTGGATACTTGATTTCCTTACTGATAGAAACCAGTTTCTGTGAGCTGGAAGAAAAGTTTCCAATTCCATCTCCTTGCACACGGGCTCCCCACAGAGCTGTGTCCTGAATCTGTTACTGTTCACCTTGATGACTCATGACTGCTGTGCCAAGTCTACTACTAATCACATTGTGAAGTATGTGGATGACATGGCAGTGGTGGGTCTTATCTGGGATGACAGTGAGGATGCTGATAGGGAGGACATGAAAGTTTTGGTGAACTAATGCAAAAAAACCAACCTGGTTCTGAATATCAATAAAACAAAGGAGATCATTGCTGGTTTTAGGATGAGCTGACACAATCATATTCCACTCTGTATTAAGGCTGTGACTGAGGAAATAATCAATAGTATTAAGTATCTGGGGGTACAGATGTAGGATATGGTTGTTTAAAAATAAAAATGAAGTATTCTATGATCTGATCATTCAGACATAGAGTGCATATGTGCCCAAGGTCAATTTGTACATACTTTCCCCCCCTTTTCCCCTATTTTAGTAATAACAGTGCATTGCTTTCGGAGGCCCACTGAGCCATCCTCCTTTCTTTTATTAAGCTATGTAGAGTTTTGTGTCAGCATTTTCTCTTGAGTTTGTAATATGTAGTTAATCATTCTAGCATAACATGAATGTAATCATGATTTGTGAAACAAATATGTAACATTTTATAGAACTAATGTAGCAGTGATTGTTCGATACTAACTTCTCATTTATGCTTGCATTGCAAATAGCTGTTACTTGATATATAGGTGATAATTGAATCATTATAAACAAACAAAGAATTAGATGATGTATTCTAGGGGGAAGAAGTTGAAACAGATTATGTCCAGGGTGTGAGGGGGTCTGTTGAATTTTCTCAGTCCTCTTTCTGGTTCATGCAATGTACAGGTCTTCAATGGATGGTAGGTTTGTAACAATTATTTTTTCTGCAGTCCTAATTATCCGTTGAAGTCTGTGTCTGTCTTGTTTGGTTGCAGTGCAAAATCAGACAGTTATAGAGGTGCAAATTACAGACTCAATGATTCCTTTGTAGAACTGTATCAGCAGCTCCTTGAGCAGCCTAAGCTTTCTGAATTGGCGCAGGAAGAATATTCTTTGTTGTGCTTTTTTGATGACTTTTTTTATGTCAGGTGACCATTTTAAACCTTGAGATATTATAGAACGTACAAACTTGAAGGTCTCTACTAACCATACTGTGTTGTTCAGTATTGTAAGAGTTGATAGAATAGAAGGGCTTCTCCTAAAATCGACTGTCATTTCTACAATTTTGAACGTGTTCAGTTCAAGATTGTTCCGACCGCACCACAAGGCTAATTGTTCAATTTCCCATCTGTAGACAGATTCATCATTGTCTCGAATGAGGCCAATCACTGTTGTGTCATCTGCAAACTTCAGTACTTTAACAGAGGGGTCCTTCGAGATCCAGTCATTGGTATATAGAGAGAAGTGAACCGAGCACACAGCCCTGGGGGGCTCCTGTACTGATTGTACAGGTATCTGATGCTATTTTGTCTAGCTTCATCTGCTGCTTCCTGTCTGTTAGAAAACTTATAATCCATTTGCAGGTGCGGGCAGGCACAGATAGCTATCTATATATATAAAAATGCAGGCACGTTTGTGCCTGGTAAGTGATCCCGGAAAGTACTGAACCGATTGGGTT
>JANHFO010003298.1:143669-155350 GCA_032468095.1 Pareas carinatus
GTTGAGTTTGAGCTTGTTCTTCCCCATCCAGATCCGCACAGCTTCCAGACAGCGGGACATCACTTCCGCGGCATCGTAGGAGAATACATAATACTCTAATAGGAGAGTACATAATTGGAGGTAGCTACTTGTCTAATTAGCTGACTTCACCCTTCCCCTGCATTTCCTCCTCCACCCATCTTTTTAAATTTCATGTTATTGTACTTAAGGGTGATTGTTGTTTTATGGATTACTACTGCCACTAAATCTATAATCTCTATTTAAAATCTGTGAACAAGTTTGTATATATATGTGTCACAGTATCAGAATGACCAAAAACAGTACAGGTAGTCCTCGATGTGTGACTATCCGATCAGTGACCATTTCAAGTTATGATTGGACTGAACAAATTATGATTGCAACTGTTCCTCAGAATTCCAGTCATCTCAGCAATCCTGCAGTCATTCGGTCATGATCTAGGTGTTTGGTAACATCTTCATAAAATCAGTTGCCAACCAGCTATCACTTGTTTGCCATTTGCAACCTTCCCTCCCAGCTTCCCCAGAAAGTCAGTGAGAGGGAAGATTGCAAGTCATTAGGGTAAGTTTTTCCCACCTTGTGCACCTGACCCTAGTCCCTTCTTATTCACGCCATGACGATAGCTTGTATATCATCCCCTATCCACACAGTGCCTCTCACATACTATTGTACATTCTCCCTACCCTCATGATGTCTTTCAAACACTATCCCAACCCTGGCTGCCATACCACCCATCACCTGGCTCCCTCTCCTTCTCCAGCATCAGCTTCTTACCTGCCTGCAGGCCTGGGACTTGTCTTTTTTTTTTTCGGGCAGCTTCCCCACTGACTTTGGCTATGGAAAGCCAGCACGAAATTTCCTTGCCTAATGACAGTGGGTTTTATTAATGATGACAACTGGCACTGCAGGGTCTGCCATCACTAAACGATACAGTTACACATTATGACTGCAAGGCTTAGCAAAGGGAATTCCAGTCTCAATTGCCATTGTAAGTCAAGGACTACCTTTTGTCTTTGGATTTCAACAGAAGACTACTCTGCTACTATCTTATCCTTTATGGAACAATCTTTCATAGAATCATATGGTTAGAAGGGACCTTGGGCGTCCCCTGTCTACTCATACCATCTTGGACAACAGTTGTCCAATCTTTTCTTGAAAACCTCCATCAACAGAGCACTCACAACTCCATTGCTTAATAGTTCTCACTGTCAGGAATTTGCTCCCTATTTCCAGGTTGAATCTCTCTCTGGCAGGTTTCTACCCATTGTTTCTTGTCCTATCTCAGGTTCTGTGAAGAATAAATTGTCACCCTCAATAAATTGGCAGCCATTTAAGCATTGGAAGTCTGCTGTCATGTCTCTTCTTAGTCTTCTCTTCACGGACTTAATGTATAAATAGCTTTAGTGGACATGTTTTTTAAAAAAATATAGTTTAGTGATGGCTATACTTTCTGGTGCATTAATCTGGGACAGAAAAAAGTAGATGGATGATAGAGTGATAAAAAACAGACTTCCTTTGTGTTACGTTACAGTTACAAACAAGAAATATAAATAGTATTTTAAGATAATGTTAAAAAATATTCCAGAAGTAAAATATACATTATTATGTTATTTGTTCTTTGCATTGTTATATTTTTGTTAATATATTTGTATGCTTCCTTATAAATCTAGATTTTTGGAAGAAAACAAAAAAACCAGAACAGAACATGAAAACTTTCTCCAGAAATTGAAGGAAAAGCATATTGCTGAGCTAGAACTTCAAAATAAAGAGTTGCAACAGAAACATAAGGAACACGTTTTGTCCCTTACACACTACCAAAAAGATGAAATTGAAGTTCTCAAATCTACATTAGAAAGAAAGTACAAGAAAACTCTTGAGGGTTTACAGATAAAATTGAAAGAACAATTACTTCAGATGGATACAGAAAACCAAACGCCTTTGGTTCAAGAATTAAATAAAGTGACATTTGTTGAAGAATTGCAGATTTGTGAAGACAATCAGAAAATAGAGCTGACTGATGTTCAAATAGAAAAACATAAGTTGATGGCTGCTGAACATCAAGGTGTTCATAAGGTAGAGTTGAACAGTAAAGATTGTGGTTGGTTTTGAGTTCTGATTTTAGCAATACAAGCCAACATGGGTGTTATAGTTACACTGGGACTGTTGCAGTACTCCTTTTTTCCTCATGTGCACACAGTTTTGCATCTTTAGTTCTTAGTTCCACTATGAGGACATATCATCATCTATAAGAGATTATGTAAGTGGCTACATCTCATCTCTAGTAGATTTAATAGAGAAGGGGTCACCAGCCCCCGGTCCGTGAACAAGAACTGGTTCGCAGCATGCCAGAAACTGAGGCATACAAACAAAGCAAAGCCCCATCTGCAGGATGTAGGCAGCACATGAAACCACTCTGGTACTTGGTCCCCAAAAGGTTGCAGGCCGCTGTACTATGGTGTTCATTCTGGCTGCTGTGGTAATGGTTTCAGTAATCCATTTGCATTTGAGAAGCCATCGTTCTTTCAAATAGCTTATTTAAAAATTCAAAGATGCAAATTGTCCATTATGAGGAATCCAGGGCAGGTTTTTTAAGAGATGTAATAATGCAATAACAAAGTTAGTTTATTTTGATCCAAGCTGTTTAATAAAACAACAATTTGTGTGTAAACTTACACATTTAGGAGATTGTCTAAGGAGGATCACCTACCTCATCTACTAGCAACTCAAAGTCAAGCTTTGTCTACTGCTGCTCCTGTTCTTTGGAATGCTATCCCCTAAGGACAAAAGGCATAATAACTCATAAAATACCTCAGAAGGCATTTTTGGAGAGACTTTTAATTGGGAATTTTAACTTTTAATTTTAATTATGAATGCCGTTGGATTATCTGATTATTTTAATTGCAATTTGAACGTTTTCATTTTATATTTTCTTTTTCAGTAATCAACAATACACTCAAATACGTAGTATTTGCTCTGACATTATGACTTTATAAAATCCATAGTACAAGAATTGGTTCCAAAGCATGTTTTCCCTCCACCATTGTAACTTGGAACAGTTCCTAAGTAAGACTTTAGGTTAGGACTACCCATATGCTAAGTATAATAGCATTGTCACAAGTTTGAGTTGGTTCCACATTTACTTCTCATGCCAGATTGCCATAACTAAATCAAAGGTCAAGTTAGCTTTAAAAGCTATGTATCTAGAAATTTGGGTCTCTGTTGCACATAAAATTATAAAATACATGTAAGGAGTAATTGAGTTAATCTTACTAACAACAACGTCTCGTTTACATACATGTCTTCCTGATTTCTTTCACAATCTCAAGATTACTCTTAGCATTTTGATCAGGGGGATAACATCCATAGGATAAATATATATTAGCAGACAGATATTACTGCTCATGTTGATTCTTTGAAGGAATATATGGAGGATTGTTTCCTACTCTGTTAAATTTTATATTTTCCTTGAACATGTTTGTTTGCTTGTTTATTGTATTTGGTGCTGCCTAATTCCAGAGCAACTCTGGGCAACTCACAATAGACAGAACAAAAATGATATAATACAAACAAACAGAAAGCCAGTTTGCCGTAATGGTTAAGGCAACAGGTTGGAATCTAGGAGAGTGTGAGTTCTAGTCCCACCTTTGACACAAAGTCTCCTGGGTGATTTTGGACCAGTCACTCTCTTTCAGCCCTAGGAAGCAGGCAAGGGTAAACTAAAATCTTATCAAGAAAACTATAGGGATTTGTCCAGGTAATAGTCAGGAATCAATACTAATTGAAAGAAGAACAAAAAAAAGCAAGAAACATACAGCAAGAAACAATCTATAGGTAGTCCTTGAGTTACAACCACAATTGAGCCAAAACTTCTTGTTAAGCAAGACAGTTGTTAAGTGAGTTTTGCACATTTTACGACCTTTCTTACCACAGTTGTTAAGAGAATCACTGCAGTTGTTAAGTTAATAACATCCTTGTTAAGGGAATCTGATTTTCCCATTTACTTTGCTTGTCATAATGTTGCAAAAGTTGATCACGTGACCCTGCGACACTGCAACCATCATAAATATGAGCCTGTTGCCAGGCATCCAAATATTGATCATGTGACCATGGGATGCTGTAGCGGTTATAAGTGAATGAAAAATGATCAAAATCACTTTTTTCAATATCATACTAAGTTTGAACGGTCACTAAACAAACCTTCCCATTACAACCTTCTGTATTATTTTCTATAAAATTTATATCCGTAATGGCTGGATTTTTCTGTTCCTCAAGATTTCAATGTACTAGAAGGTATGGTGGCATAGCTAAATCGCTACAAGGATTCAAGTTAGAACTAAATAGGAAGAATAATTTGTAACAAGCTCTAAATTGTGTTTTAATCTGTAAATATAGGGGGAAATGAATTACTTTAGATTTTTTTGTAGCAGCTTCTTGTTTTTGTTTGAAAGATAAATAGTTTATAATTTATGAATCATTTATTATCTTTGACTATGTAGGAAGAATTGACTGTAGCGCTAGAAACACAGAGGCATTTGTTTGAAGATGAGCATCATAAAGCCTTGGGTGTTTTGCAGAAGCAAATTCTCCAAATGGAAGAACAACATAAAAGAACAATACAGAGCTTTCAAGATCTTCATTTGGTGGAAGTTGAAAAAGAAAAAGAAAAATTTCAGAAGCTTCAGAAGGAATTGGAACAAATAAAGTCAAACAAGCAACAGGTGAGAAATCCTTTTTGAAAAAGTAAAAATGTATTTCCATTTGGACCTCATTTTGTATTTTGCTATCACTTTGCTGTAACTTGTAATCACCTATTTAAGAAACTATAGAAGTGGTCAGTTTTGCTACTCTTACTTGCCAACTTTTCTTGAAAAACTACAGGTGAATCTGGGACAAAAGGGCACAGCTATAACGCCTTGCCTCCTTAGCCCTGACTTTCCAGACACAATTGTACAAACCCGGGCATTCCTCAATGGCGGCCTCTTAAGTACGAGAATCCCATCCCAGGCCACCTACTGCCGACCTTTGTCCGCGGCTGGTTCTCCCCTGGTACTATAGCACTGCAATACACCCTTGCGGCTTTGCCAACGCTGTTTAATTGTGGGTGATAGGGCGCAGAACACATGGCGATCATCAATTCCCCTCACGGGCCGCCTAGGCGTGCTTATGGCCAACTGGCAGGTGAGACAGGGGAGGTATTTGTCTGCAGGAGCATAGGGCCATGGAAGCATGGGGGGACGGCCCAGCAGCAGGTGCAGTGCCACAGGCACAGTGCTGGCAAGATCTTCCCCTCCAAGGAGGCGGGGGTGTGTGTTGAGCCTCGATTGAAGGTACAGCGCTGGCAGAATCTTCCCCTTCAAGAAGCCGTGAGGAGGGGGGGCTGAACCTCGATTGAAGAGACAGGGCTGGCAGGATTTCCTCCTTCAAGGAGGCATGATGGGGGGGGGCAGCACTGGCAAAATCTTCTGCAAGGAGGCATGTGGAGGGGAGAGCCTCAATTGAAAGGACAACACTGGCAGGATCTTCTACTCCAAGGAGGCATGTGGGGGGGGAGAGCCTCGATTGAAGGGACAACACTGGCCAGATTTTTTCCAAGGAGGCATGGGGGAGGGGGAGAGCCTTGATTGAAGGGACAGCGCTAGCAGGATCGTAGGGTGAGAAAGCCTCCATCTTTACATAGAACTCACTTGCTGTAAGCAAAGCAGTGGCTTGATTTTATCTCTTTAGACTTGTCTTTAAATAGGGAGGTAAGGCACCTATCAATCTCCAAATGTAATCCAAATGTTTGCTTTTTCTTACAGGAGACAAAGTTTATTGTTTTTCTGATCTTTCAAAGTCGTTCAATGTGTGGGGTTGGGGAATATCATGTTTGCAATTCTGAAGATGATTTATATTATGTGGGTAGTAACTGGACACGGACACACGACTGAACTAAACAATCTTTAATGAGAACAGGAACCAAGATAACCGGCACACGCTTGGTGTCTCTATTTAAGGAAAACTAAACAATGGGGGTTTGAATTCCTCGAGCGGATTACTCTGGCCAATCCCCGTCCGGAGTGCTTGCGCCCTCCCTGGCGATTGGCCACTAGTCCTGGGTGCTTGCGACCAATGGTGGCACCCCATTTGTGTACACTCAGTGTCCTCGGACACAACAACTTCTTCCCCCCGTCTTTTGGATGTCTAATCCTGCTGGCCGTGTTGACTCCTGATACCAGCGGCTGATCTTGGTTCAGGGTTCATGGCCTCGTCTCCGTTCAGCTTCCTCGGGGGCCTCGGTGTCCTCCAGCTGCCACTGTTGCTGCTCGGCATTTGGGCCGGGTGCCTTGCCGCTTGGGTCGTCGGGCGGTAAGTCGCTGGCTCCGCGGGGATGCTTGTAACTAGCATGAGTAACACTACAAACTGGAAGACTGAGAGTTCTAGTCTGCTTCTGTTGTCTCAGTCCACTTACATCTGCAGCAGAGTGGCCCCATAACGTCTCCTTGGAGGAAGCGAACCCAGCACTGTCCATTCAATTGAGACTTCTCACCTCCCAAGTTTCCTTGCAGACTAGGATCCTGGTTGTGCCGCGCCTGCAAAGTAGAGCCCACCTCCCACACCTTCTTGGAAGGGAAATCCTGCCTGTGTTGTCCTTCCAATCAAGGCTCATCCTTCCCTCCACGCCTCCTTGAAGGGGAAGATTGTGCCAGTGCTGTGCCTGCAATGGAGATCCCCTGCCCCTCGCCTCCTCAGAGGGCATGATCCTGTCAGTAGTGCACCTGCGGCACTGCGCCTCTAGCAAGGTCATCACCCAATGCCTCCCGGAGCTATGATCCTGCAGTCAAGTGCCTGCCCCTGCCCCACCTGCTACTGTTGGCCTGCTACCATTAGTATGCCATAAACACGTCTAAGTGTCCTGTGGGAAAATTGGTGGTGGAGATGTGTGCTGTGCCCTATCACCCATGAGTAAACCGCGTTGGCGAAACCGCAGGGGTGTATTGGCAGTATAGTACCAGGAGAGGGCTAGCTGTGGACAAAGCCTGGCGGCAGGTGGCCTGGGATGAGGTTGCCGTGCTTAAGAGGCGGTGGAGAGGCAGCCGTGGAGAAATGCCAGGGTCCATACAGCTGTGTCTTGGAAGCTGGGGCTAAGGAGGCACGAATTATGGCTATGCCATTTTGTCCCATTCCAGTACAGGTTGGTCTTGACTTATAACTGGAATTACAGTCATGCCGGTTGTTAAGTGGGTCACCACATGACTACCTCCCATTTTAAGACCATTTTTGTGGTGGTTGTTAAGCAAATCACCACAGTTGTTAAATGAACAGTGCAACCATTAATCGTGTCCATTGTGAACAATGAATAGATATTGCTGGAAACCAGAAGTAAATACTGGTTTCCTGCAAAAAAAGTCATAAATCTCGGTGTGACTATGGGATGCTGCAAACAGCCATAAAAAATTGCCAAGCACCCAAAATGCAATGACATGATTGGGGATCGGGGGCTATAGAACTTTAAATATGGATTACAAGTAATCCTGGTAGGTCTATAACTTTCTCCGGTCGCAAGTCAGATGTGTATAGGGTGGATTTGTGAAGAATGAATTTTTTTCCTAATAAAGGCTAAACTCCGAGACCATGGCAAAGTTGCTTGCTCCTAGTGCACCCAGTAATGTCTGTCTGTCTATCTATCTACCTATCTATACATACACACACACACAAAACATCCATAATAATTAGAAACTCCATGCCAAATCTAAATAAATTAAAGCAATCAATAACTAATCAAAGATACAGCAATGGAAAAATAGATTATGATAATAAAAGATAATTAAAACAAATAACAAGAAATGCAAATAAAATAATACCAAGTGCAATAATAAACTATTCAATCAAACTTTGAAAATATTTTATTTTAAAGGCTTTAAACCTTTTTCAAGTTTCAGAAGGACATTTTTCTTCTGCATGTGTGTATTTTGCTGTTGTACATTCTTAAAAATACAAGCAAAAACATTGCTAGAAATCTGGCTCTATATATTGCGGTAATAGCCTTATATTGAACGTTTGCTAATTCGTGATAACTGGTTTTAAAACATACAGTATGTGAAGTTTGACCACAAAAAGTTGTTCACTGAAGTCTGAAACATAAATTTAGATATATTTCAATACTGTTGTTATCTTCCAAATTTCCATAACATTCATTCAATTTTATGTGGCATGTGTTCATCAAAGTGCAGTGGAAATACATTTTAATGTTTTGATATATGAGAACATTATACATTGAGTAAGATAGCTGCATGCTTGTCTTGGCAAAAATTGATATTTATCCTTACTGTTTATTTTTTTTCCACAGTTGGAGAAAGAAATCAATTTTTTAAAGAAAGAAGTAGAAGAGACCAATACTGAATTTAAAAAATTACATCCGCAAGGGAGAAAGAATCAGGAAGAAAATATTCTCATAGCCTTGTTGAGATCTGATATTGACAGTTACAGGAATGAAAGGTTTGAACGCTTGAAACATTCTGGAGTACATTTTGGATTTCATATAAACAAACTATGAATATGTGTGCATATTTTGTTTGCAGATAAAGTAGTCTTGTTGGCCAAGAACCCAAATGATTCACAGTTAATGTTAGCTTGTTAGATTGCATGGGTCTGAGAATTAATACATCAAATATCAAATTATTTATGTTGACAAAATTGAATGAATGATTTCAAGTTATACAAAAAAGGAAAAAATAGAGCAAGTAAACTTGGTAAAACTTTGGTAAAATGTATACTAGACTTGGGGAAATATATATTGCATACAACTGCTGAAAAAAATGTAGTGGGGTAATATGTTGTCTGTGCAAGAAATTAATATTTGTTAAAATGGATGTGGACATGGAATATGTTAGGACAAACATGTAAGCTGAGGGAGTTAAACCATACAGTGTATTAATGTTTCTTTTAATATAAATATTAGAGAAAGGAGTTACTTTAAAATGTGTCTGGCAAAAAAAGAGAGAAGGTAAAGAATGAATGGTAGAATGAATTAATGATCAGTATAGTAGTACTGCATTGAAGGAATTTGATCATATAGAAAAATGAATGAAGATCATATTGTAGAACAATGAATAGCATATATAAAGGAATAATGGGGGAAATGTCAAGAAAATCAAAAAACTTGTAGTTGGATAGCATTAATGACATTCAAGTAGAGGAAATTTAAAGGAAAAAAGAAATTGATTTGTAAATGTGCTGAAAGAGAATTGTTCAAGAACAGAAAGGTAGAGAGAGTACAAATGGTGTTGATGTCAACTGAATCTAGCAAAAAATATTTTTGCTATATCTCTTTAATTTATTGTGCTTAATAATTACAACCTTTTTTGGCACCTTGCGTAATAGTGTGATGAGCAGGTATGTATATAGAGAATATTAAAACTAACATTTGCCAACAATGACCAGCTTTTAAACATCTAATAATAAATATTAGTAATGCAATACAATTAATAATTTTGAAATGATTTCAGAATTTGAAGATAATTTGTAGGGAAATAACAATTTATGTTAATATAACTTTTGTCTAAACACTTTGATGTAATGCAGAACATACTAAGAAAAATGGCCTGATTATTAATATTCTATTCCAGAATTATATGAAACTTAGAAACCAAAATAGTTCTTTAAATCTTTAACCATATGATATAGTAGATCACTATGTCATTTTTAAAAGATGGGTTTGGGAAAGAGGAGTTTAGATATTACAGTGTACTAATGTTTCTTCTAATATAGATAAACTGATAGGAATCTGAGACTACAGTAGTGAAAGATGCAGAATCTGATTTAGCCCAAGTAAAATCATATCATTTTTCTGATCTCTTAGATCTTCAACATAGTAAGCTGATTTGATGGTATGATGAATAAATAGCATTAAAAGCTTTAATGTCAAAAAAATGAAAAAGTACATGGATATGTTAAGTGATAGTCTAATAAATAAAACTGAGTTGGGTGGAAATTCATCTCATGCCTGTCAAGGAGCAAAGATAAAAATACAACTGTGTGATATAGTAATAGAATAGATAATCCACAACTTTGTGAACACAAAAGCATTTAAGTGATGATAGTGAAATTAAGATTTACCTTTATCAGCTCTTTGCCATTGCTAACTATGTAGCTTGTAAGTCCTTACTAATATCCTATATCCAGCTGCTTTAAGTACAGATACACTGGAAAAGATCCATGGTCAAAAGTATTCCTCTATACAGTGAGGCAAAAAAGTATTTAGTCAGCCACCAATTGTGCAAGCTCTCCCAATTAAAAAGATGAGAGAGGCCTGTAATTGACATCATAGTTATACCTCACCTACGAGAGACAAAATGTGAAAACAAATCCAAACAATCACATTGTCTGATTTGGAAAGAATTTATTTGCAAAGTATGGTGGAAAATGAGTATTTAGTCACCTACAAACATGCAAGATTTCTGACTCTCACATACCTGTAACTTCTTCTTGAAAGGCTCCTCTGTCCTCCACTCACTACCTGTATTACTGGCACCTGTTTGAACTTGTTATCAGTATAAAAGACACCTGCCCACAACCTCAAACAGCCACACTCCAAACTCCACTATAGTGAAGACCAAAGAGCTGTCGAAGGACATCAGAAACAAAATTGTAGACCTGCACCAGGCTGGGAAGACTGAATCTGCAATAGGCAAGCAGCTTGATGTGAAGAAATCAACTGTGGGAGCAATAATTAGAAAATGGAAGACATGCAAGACCACTGATAATCTCCTTCTATCTGGGGCTCCACGCAAGATCTCACCCCGTGGAGTCAAAATGATCACAAGAACAGTGAGCAAAAATCCCAGAACTACATGGGGGGACCCAGTGAATGACCTGCATAGAGCTAGGACCAACGTAGCAAAGGCTACCATCAGTAACACACTACGCCGCCAGGGACTCAGTTCCTGTAATGCCAGACGTGTACCCCTACTTAAGCCAGTACATGTCCGAGCCCGTCTGAAGTTTGCTAGAGAGCATTTGGAAGATCCAGAAGGGTATTGGGAGAATGTCATATGATCAGATGAAACCAAAGTAGAACTGTTTGGTAGAAATACAAGTCATCGTGTTTGGAGGAGAGAGAATGTTGAGTTGCAACCAAAGAACACCATTCTTACTGTGAAGCATGGGTGTGGCAACATCATGCTTTGGGGCCGTTTCTCTGCAAAGGGAACAGAACTGATCCATGTACAGGAAAGAATGAATGGGGCCATGTATCGTGAGATTTTGAATGCAAACCTCCTTCCATCAGCAAAGGCATTGAAGATGAAACATGGCTGGGTCTTTCAGCATGACAATGATCCCAAACACACCACTTAGGCAATGGAGGAGTGGCTTCATAAGAAGCATTTCAAGGTTCTGGAGTGGCCTAGCCAGTCTCCAGATCTCAACCTCATAGAAAAGCTTTGGAGGGAGTTGAAAGTTCGTGTTTCCCAGCAACAGCCCCAAAACATCACTGCTCTAGAGGAGATCTGCATGGATGCCAACATACCAGCAACAGTGTGTGACAACCTTGTGAAGATTTACAGAAAATGTTTGACCTCTGTCATTGCCAACAAAGGATATATAACGAAGTATTGAGATGAACTTTTGATATTGACCAGATACTTATTTTCCACCATACTTTGCAAATAAATTCTTTCCAAATC
>JANHFO010003299.1:30542-45436 GCA_032468095.1 Pareas carinatus
CTATACATTATTCAGAATAACCTTATCAATACTAAAGGTATGCATTTGCATAGTTGCAAAGTGATGTAAGATAAGTGCAATGATCATCTGTGACATTTTGGTTTGGCCGAAAAGTTCCCAGTATAAAAAATCTTGTGTGCAACTGTCTTCTACCCATCAGCATCTAATAGAGATTTCATACAAAAACTCTCCCCCTCTTTATACTCGTCAGTGTTTCTCAGGCCAGAGAATAAGGCAGTGGCAGATTACTTTTGAAAATGCTGTCAAGAAAACTGTAGGGTATTGTTCAGCAATTGCCAGGTGTCAAGGCTGACTCAAAGGCATAAAAAAACCAATGTGCAGGAAGGCCTGCAAATGAGATAAGGGAGTAGGTGTATTATTCCTTGAATATCAATGATTGTATACTGTTACATTTTAAAAGCATATTTTTCCTTTCTTTCCAGAAATGGTCCAGCTGAATAGTTGTGATAGTCCAGATACCCCAGAAACAGACGATTCTGCAGAAGGAAAGGTAGTGATTTAACAACTCCGTTCCATAATATACAAACATTTCTGTACTAATATTAGCAAAGTATAAATTGTGCATATTTACATTTTTCTAATGATAATTACACTTCCTGTTAAAATGGCAGGTTTTTGAATGTAAAAATAGACCAAGACAAAGCAGAATTTTTTTCCACCTTTAGTATAACATACAAGCTGTTATAACATAAGCTAGTATAACATATACAGCTACATTCCTACCGTACTTATATAAATGGTATAAACACTTATATAGTCATATTATTCTAGATTTTTATTTGTATTCCCCCTTCCCCCCCCAAAAAAATTTTCAGTTAGTTTTTCAATTGAATTGAGCAAAAGTAGAAAAAAAATCTGGTGATTTATCTTGGTCTGATTTCTTTTTTTTTGCATCTGAAAAACCTGAGACTTTAACAGAGGTGTACAGACTTTCTATATCCACTGTACCTATCCGTTGAATAAAATTAAATATTATAATAGAACATATTTAGAAAATGAATAGAAAATTAAATTTGTTACAGCAGCCATATTTCTGTTTCATAAAAAAAATCATGTTAGGTTGGAATCTTGAGAAATTATTCTTCTTGTCTCACACACACACACACACACCATCATATCCTTCTGTAGGGAGTATGACCTCATTTAACACTAAAGCTATTACTGTGCTGGACTCTGTTGGCTTCTGAACAAACAGTCATTTAATTTTGCTTAGGTTAAGTCTCAACCTATTTCTTTAAGGAAGAGGGTTATCTATGTCTTTTTGAAGAATGGCTGTATGTATCAACTCCTCCTTGCAAGGAGACATTAATCAGAACTGAGATTCAGTTCCTCATCTACTCATTTACAGCTCATACCACCCAGAACAGCCAGGAATCCATCCCACAAGTGGGCAGTCCTTATTTCACCAAGCACTCTGTTCACTTACCCAGCTCACACTGGTTCAACTCTTTCCAATTTTTTAAATGGAAATGGTCG
This sequence comes from Pareas carinatus, assembly GCA_032468095.1. Classification (NCBI taxonomy): domain Eukaryota; kingdom Metazoa; phylum Chordata; class Lepidosauria; order Squamata; family Pareidae; genus Pareas; species Pareas carinatus. Next base: position 32,040 of record JANHFO010003299.1, read on the forward strand.
GGGTAGTAAAGAAACAAATAGCTTTAGCAGCACAATGAGGTCATAGTATTTCTATTCAGTTATACTTTGGTACGTTTGTTAATATCAAGTATGTATTTAACAGATTAAAAGTGAAATGAAAGCTGTGTTTGCTATTTTCAGAATCGGGGCGTTCCTGTGCAATCCAAGAAAACACCATCAGAAGAGCAATTTGAAACTATTAAACTGATTAGTAATGGGGCATATGGGTAAGACTAATAAGTTATACTAGTGTTTGTTTTTTAAAATGAGATTTTAAAAAACAGCTTGATGATGTGGGAATGCATATACTATATGCATTAATATATAATGCAGTATATTAATATTTTAAAATAGCTGCAGAACAGATTGTATATGCCATTTGTTTTGTAAATTATAGTAATGATTTTGAACCATTCTATCCTCCTGGCTAGTCCTCGTCACTAGTCAACATCTTACTAGAAAGAGGCTGGTTCTAATCAACTATTGTTTTTCCCCAAAGGTGACTTCAGGGAGGGTTTTTTAAAAATATGTCACAGTATTATCGTGCAGATCCCATCCCTTTGGATAGCTGTGTCGTGACAAAATGTCAACTTGCTGCAACCGCCACTTCCTTGCATATCATGGCTGTAATATGTCCTCTGGTAATAGTTGGAGGTCTGCTGTTGTATCTGGATCACCAGGACCACCATGCACTGTGCGTTCAGTGCACTCGCATACAGGAGGCAACAGTTGCTCCTTCTTCTCTGACCATTACTTCTATTCCTGTGTTCCTAACAAGAGAAATGACTCCCTGGCTGCCTGAAATGCCAACACCCATTCATTTTATGCTATGTATAAGACCCATCTTTTCATCCAGGCCGGGCTGTCCTGATCCACAGAGGTTTTTAGTAGTGTTGGTTCCTTTTGGGGGGGGTTAGTGGTTTTTAAATTATTAGATACAGCCCAGGTTTAATATATTTTAAATTCTTTTTAATATTGTATTATATGTTTTTAGACGGCTGTACACCGCCCTGGGTCCTTCGAGAGAAGGGCGGTATATAAATTAAAAAAATAAAAAATAAAAAATAAATAAAATACTCCTGAGTCACTATGAGGCCATTTCATCGCAATGTTTCTGCTTCGGGAATACTAGACATAGTGCCAAAATCAAGTCTCCTTACAGCCTTACTTTGACCACTAAGCATTGATCATATACTCCTTCCCAGTAGCTTAGCTCTCACAACTTTGGTTTATTCAGTGAAGTTTTTATAAGGAAGCAACGTTGTTTGGATACTGTAATGAGTGAACCCCAAACTGGAGATAGGAAGGAAGAGGAGCCCTATGAGCAAACCTCTTATTAAAGTATAAAAAGAAAGGGCCTTCTTGAATGTATATGCTCACATTCCTTGCAAGTTGCAATGCACTCATATGCACTGCATGTGTGGTCACAGAATTCACTGGATGAATCCCTCATAAACCAACTATCTTGATTTGGGGGAGTATTGTATTTAAACTCAAAAGGTGGCTGAATCTCTCTTTTATTTTTTTATATCTGATTAAAACTCTTATCAATACAATATCTTGGATCAATGAAAAAATGAAATGGAAATGAGAGTCTTGAGACTGCCTCCGAGGCAGCAGGCAACTAAATACTTGCACACCAGTCATCGCCTGCTCAAGCAGATGCACCAATCCACCAATGAGTTCAATTGTCAATTGTCATTTTTTTTCCTTTGCAACTCACTTGACAATCTTTAATTAGTTTCCAAATGGCTCTCTTGATGTTCCAGTTCCTGCTTCAGTTCCTGCTATTGCCTTACAAAGTTCCACCACATGTTGAGTCTAAACCAATAGCAGCAGGACCATATCTAGAACAAAGTTTTGGCTCAGGCTGAAACCATCCAAAACTAGCTGTTCGGAACATAGAATTGTTTATATGCAAAATGTTTTGCAAGTTCCTAATAAATACGGTTGTGCAGCTATTCAGATCTGAAGCAGAAAAGATCCTTTGGAAGGGATCTGACTGAATTCACTTGCTGTACCTGTCAGTTGAAGGAGGCACTGATAGGTGCTATAGATACATCACATTTTCTCTTTTGGATTACATAGCTGCACATCTCTACCTAAAAGTCTCTTTCAAAGAAAGGAAAATTGCCAGATTTTTCAGAGGAATACAGAGTCAACCAAAAGGATTTAAAAAAATCTTAATACACTGGGAGTTTATAAAAATAAAAAGAACATTTGACTAAAAGTTATATTTGAAGTAAAAGTTACATATGACTGAAACAGATTCAGTATTTCACATTTTGTAATGCCAACTTGATAAATAGATTTATTTGTAAGAGTCTTTTGTTCTTTCTCGGTTTCTACTTTCATTCATGATTACTTGAATCCCACATACAATTCTATCCTTTACAATTAAAAACATAACTTTAAAATGAAAGTAGAGCCTGGAGAACAAAGGCAGATTTCGGTGCTAGTTAATCCTGTCCATTTTGTGAGTTCTTTCTAGCTTTATGAGCAGGTAAAACAGGTGAAACTTCAGATGTATTCTTTCTCATTTCCTATATAACATATTGTTCATGTGTTACCATAGTGCAGTGTTCTTGGTGCGCCACAGGAGTACACGTCAACGTTTTGCAATAAAGAAGATTAATAAGCAGAACCTTATTTTGAGGAACCAAATTCAGCAAGCTTTTGTGGAGCGGGATATCCTAACTTTTGCAGAAAATCCTTTTGTTGTCAGCATGTTTTGCTCCTTTGAAACCAAGCGGCATCTTTGCATGGTCATGGAGTATGTGGAAGGTATCTAGAATTTATCCAGAGATAATAGTAAATGTATTAATCAAAATGGTTTTCATTAGGGAAGAGAGAGATTAAATATGATGATTCATTTAGATTCTAGATTGCTTTCATTATTTTCTCAGTCTAGGATTTGTTTCATATCTTTCAGGATGGAATGACTATATTGCTTTATAAAACCTGCTCTGGGTTACCAGATTTCAGTAATACCTGCCAAGTCTGCATATTTGTCTATCACTTTGTTTTGAATGAAAGAGATCTTACCAACAGAGTTGGTATTTACCAACAGCAGCCAAAGCAATAAAGCTAGATCTAGAATGAGCTAATTGATCAAGAAGAAATAGGCACCAAATACTTTCCACTGATTTTTTCTAATTCATCACCACCAAATTATATTCCTAACTGCCTCACATTTCCCTGGTCTTCCCCCATATCAATATTTGTTCAGCATTGTGCGGCGATTGCTGAGGGAGTACACAGAGATATCCTATTTTTGGTCCTTTTTCTATTAATGCAACATTTCTCAGTTATGTGTGCATATCGGAAGTGAATCTAGAAACTGTTCTATTATTCATTGCATTGGACTAAATATTGGGAAAAACTTTTAGTCCAATAAAATAACATTTAACATTCCTAGCCTAGTATTAGTTTTTCTTTTGATTAGACATGGATAAGGATACACGGTATATAACATGAAATACTGTCAGCTTTGTATAGTCTGATATTGAACAGAAAAATTATGTTTGTGTTGTGATTGTGCAGGAGGGGATTGTGCAACTCTTTTGAAGAACATTGGAGCATTACCTGTAGATATGGCAAGAATGTATTTTGCAGAAACGGTACTGGCACTGGAATACCTCCACAATTATGGAATTGTCCACCGAGATCTAAAACCTGACAAGTATGCTTTTAACTTCTCATGTTTGTACTTGCAGTTGCAGCTGTTCATTCTAAAAATATCTCTAGCTTAAACAACTTGTACTATTTCCCCCCCTCTGGAAAGGCAACCTTTCATTTTAATATTTATTGTTGAATTGCTTCTTGACAAATATCAGATTGTGATTATTTCAATAAAATATATTGAAAAAACAATTCTTTCATTCACCAAGTCCTAAATTTAAAGTGAGGCATTTCAACAATAGGAAAGCTTTGATTGTCCTTCTACAAGGACACTACATTTAATATCCAGTAAAACTGCAAGGTGAACTGGCCTATAATTTTATCATTTTATACACATGTACTTGGTTCAGACTTTTAATATATGAGACTGTAAAGCAAAGAATAGAGAGAGAATTTAAATTAGATACATTAGGTAAGAATTAAAACTTTCTGGAAGAAAGCAATGAAAAATCAGTTTTGTAACACTAGCAAGACATTTACCTGAATGCAGTCACCAGATATAAATTCAAGGGCATTTTAAAACCAAAGCTCGTTGATTTAAATTAATTTGTCTAAAAGCATTGCTACGTTTGGATCCAGTTCAGTATCTATATGTAAAAGTATTCAAATCTGACTCAAATTAGACCCTGGTTTTTTTCTTTAAAGTGTTATGCAGCAGATAATTTGTTTTATGGCAAGCCTTAGATATATATATAAATGGCATTGAAATAATCCTTTAAGATTTTCAATATATTCTTATGTAAGACATTTTCTATAGGAATGAGATATTAAAATTACAGGTACTCCTTGACTTACAATTATTCATTTGGTGGTTTTTAGCAGCATTGGGGAAAAAAAAGATATATGACCAGTTTTCACACTGCAGCATCCTCATTGTAGCATTCCCCACAGTCATGTGATCAAAATTCAGACACTTGGGCAATTGGCATAAATTTATGACAGTTGTACTCTCCCAGGGTCATGTGATCGCCGTTTGTAACCTTCTCAGATGGCTACCAAAAAGCAAAGTCAATAGGGAAAGCTAGATTCACTTAACAACTGTGACAAAAAGAACCTCACTTAAATAATTGCCTTGTTTAGCAACATAAATTTTGGGCTCAATTGTCATACGTTGAGGACTGCCATCGTAATATTTGTTAGAAGGTGTTGATAAATAATAGCACGGTGTTGTGATATGATTAAATTTTCATAAATGGCATTATAATACTAATTTGTATTCCCCTTTTTCAGTCTCCTCATAACCTCAATGGGTCACGTCAAATTGACTGATTTTGGCCTCTCCAAAATTGGCTTAATGAGTTTGACAACTAATTTGTATGAAGGTCATATTGAGAAAGATGCCAGAGAGTTCTTGGATAAGCAAGTAAGCCAAAATTACAGTTTTGAAATTACTATGCATATTTGCATATATTAATTTTTAAAAACTGCCTAAAGCAAATATGTTCAATGTAGGTTTTATACCTTGACCCAGAAACAGCACAGTAAAATCCAAGTTTTAACTCCTTTAAGTATAGCAATGAAACATTCTGTTCAGTTTGGACAAATTTAAATTAATCAAATCTCAAATGTTTTTGTGCAAGCATTTAATTAAAAAATACTTTTTTGTAATGAATAATGAACCTGTTTTGTTTAAACAAGATTTACATTATAATTTTATTGTTTGAGTTTCTTCATTAGAGATTGTCTACATCCTGTGAATATTTTAAAATTTTCTTTTCAGGTATGTGGAACTCCAGAATACATTGCGCCTGAAGTAATATTGCGACAGGGTTATGGAAAGCCTGTGGACTGGTGGGCCATGGGAATAATCTTATATGAATTTCTAGTTGGTTGTGTTCCTTTTTTTGGAGACACCCCAGAAGAGTTATTTGGGCAAGTTATCAGTGGTAGGTATCCAACTTTTATAAGTATTATAATGCCTTCTTGAAATTGATAAATGGCTTAAAATCATTTAATTAAACAGAAACAAAATATTATCTGATTTTGGAAAATGGATACTGTCTCCTTCAAGCCCCAAGATAATTTCCCCTGCAATGCAATAAAGCAAAACTTAAAAAGGAAATGTCATACATTAATTCAGTTGTTACAAGAAAGGCAAGAGATACATACATTTCACTTGGAAATTAAAAGTTTTACTTATGTTCATGATCTGTCAGCTATCTAATCTGAAATTTGCAGAGTCATCTATGAAATCACAGAAGCAGAGCCAATTACACTCGAGACTTAGCCAACAATATAATTTGACTAATTCACCCATGTTTGCAGTAGTAAAGCAGAACACATGTGCTTTGGGAACATACCACAGGCCTGCCTCATTGATGTAGCCAACCAAATATATAAGCATTGTATGTTTTTTAAATGGCACAAATAAGCAGTTTCAGTATGCCCTGTTATACAGTTTGCATTGTCTTGGATCCAAAAGGGTATTCCCATTTTTTTTACTACCCTGTTTCCCCGAAAATAAGACATCCTCCGAAAATAAGTCCTACTTACAATTTTGCCTCTCACTGAAATATAATGCATCCCCCAAAAATAAGACCTCCCCGATAATAAGGCCTCGAACATCTGGTTCTGGGCAGCCTCAGTGGAAAAATAAGACATCCCCTTAAAATAAGACCTAGTGCATCTTTGGGAGCAAAAATTAATATAAGACAGTGTCTTATTTTCGGGGAAACACGGTAGTTTCTGCTCTTGGCATGTGGATTATATTTTATGTTTTTTTTTAATTCTTCCCAAGTTTAGCAACATTTGGAAGGGAGAGGCAGTAAACCCTCGTACTCAGTGAAACTACATTCATAGAGAGTGGGATTCAGGATGCTAAATGTTATAAGAAGAATCTTGGATAATTTTAATATATATACAGTGTGGCTGGTAAACATTTAAATTCATCTACTTCCACATATATCCACATGTAATTTAATATTTGAATGTGTTTGATATTACAGCCTTCAATATGTTCTTTTGGATATGGGACCTTCATAGATAGAGATTATCTACATACAGTTGTATTGCAAAAAAAATATTAGACCAGTTGATAGCTAAATATCCATATCACCTGCGTATATTCATAGCACTGTGCATACTGTACTTCAAAAATGATTCAGAAGTGCTTCAGATCTTCTCTGAGAGCAGCCTATTTAGCTATTCATTAAAGCATTCTTTTTTCAGATTTCAATATGAGCCTGAAAAATGATGCTGCTGCTTTATGGAATTTCAGATTTAAGATTAGCACAACTTTTAAAGCAGCAATGAAAGCCAGTTTGGTATAGTGATTAAGGCATCAGACTAGAAACTTTGAAACCATGAGTTCTAGTCTTAGGCAAAAAGGTAGCTGAGTGACCTTGGATTAGTCTGTCTCTTTCTCTTTCTCTCTGTCTCCCCCCACCCATCCTGAAGGAGGCAAATGCAAACTTCTGAAATTTTCCTGCCAGGTTCCCCTTACGTCCTGGCAGTGGCCAAAAGTCAACATTGACCTGAAGGCACAAAATAAAATAAAGCAGCTGTCCTTTTTTTGTCCCAGGGAGAGGATATAAACTGTTTCTCTCAGGCATGCCCTTTCCAAGTATTAACTGTCTTTGTACCAATTATTTAAACTACATACATTATATGTACGAGGGCAATTTGGAAAAAAAAACCTCCGTTTAGTTATCAATGACAGACACTTGCTGATATAGAACTTTTATTATACACATTAGAAAAATACAGCATTACATTACTTTTTGACATAACCACCATTCAAATTGAGGCACTTGTCATAACATCTTACAAGGTTTGAAATTCCTTCTGCAAAAAAATCTCCTGCCTGGGAATGAAGCTACCCTGTAACAGCATTGTGAAGCGCATTGTCATCGTCGAAGTGGTGCCACGTAAGCCACTGTTTCATGTGCCTGAAGAGGTGGTAGTCATTCGGTGCCAAATATGGGCTATAGGGGGGAGATGATGAAAAACATCCCAATGGAGCTGTTCCAAAATTTCTTGGATGCATTTACCAGTGTGCGGGCGAGCATTATCGTGAACCAACACCACACCAGAAGTCAGCATGCCTCGATGCTTGTTATGGATAGCTCGTCTGAGTTTTTGTACCGTTTCACAGTAGACCTCTGAATTGATAGTCGAACCACGCTCCATGAACTTCACTAGCAGTATTCCTGTGGCATTCCAGAATACTGTTGCCATAAGCTTTATGGCAGACAATGTTTGCTGAACTTTTTTGAGTTTCTTTGGTGAGTGCATATGACACCACACCATTGATTGCTGTTTGCTTTCGGGGTTCACCTACGACACCCAGGTCTCATTGCCGGTCACAATTCTGTTAAGAAATTGTTCTCCTTCCTTGGCATAACGCAAGAGAAAGTCCAAAGCAGAACCCATTTGGTGTGTTTTGTTGCTCCTCAGAAAGGAGTTTTGGTACCCAATGAGCACAGAACTTGCAATGTCCCAAATTTTCTGTCACTACCTCGTACAAAACAGGTTGAGAAATTTGGGAAAGTGTAAAGAAAGTTCAGATATTGTGAACGACAGACTTCATGGGCCTTCTTTTCAATTTCCTGCATGAGTTCATCACTGACTAAAGATGGGTGGCCACTTTTTGCGTCATTGTGCACGTCAGTTCGTCCATCTTTAAACATGTGACACCATTGATGTATGACACCACTCATTGTGTTTGGTTCATAAACATTACACAGTTCGGGATGAATTGCAGCTGCTGAAAGTTGTTTCGCACATAGAAATCCTATTACTGCACGCACTTCACATTTGGCAGGATTTTCTATGGTAGTGTTCATTTTCAATTGATCTAGCAGATGAGTCAACTGCAACACAACCTTCTCCTTTCACTCCTCACTGCCTACTGAACTCCTGCGCATGGTGCCATAGGATAGGCGTTGCTCTCCCCGCCTATTTCTCGCACATGCACAAATGGAGGTTTATTTCCAAATTGACCTTCTAATATATTTAATATTATAATATGCAATTAATTGAGTTGTAGTTGAATGTATAGATAATTTTATGTGTACCTAGAGAATGCCTTTCATAATATCAGTTTAATTTGCTTGTGCATATCTGGTACATCTCTCATTAAGAGGTTCTCCAGACATTGAAAGCAGAAGTGTCGGTAGGGCAGGAGCTGAAAGCGGCATTGTGTTGTTACAGTGTAATCTCTGCTCCTTTTTTATGCATGTCATGACATTTTGCAATCATATGAAAAGGATGAAAGCACAACCTGGCTTTCATCATGTTGACCCAATGATCAGATCCCTCAGACAGCTCTAACTAAAGAATGCTGTTGGTAACAAGTGGGAGGGAGGGAGGCAGGGCTTATATCTGAGGGAGGAGAAGTTGAGAGGCATGAGACATGACAATACTATTCTATGCACTAAATCCTGTGCAGGGTGTAATCCTGTCAATCTAATTTCTGCAGATGAAATTGTCTGGCCAGAAGAAGATGAAGCTTTACCATTAGATGCTCAGGACTTGATTGGTAAACTCCTACGACAAAACCCTTTGGAAAGACTAGGAACAGGTGCTTTATATTTATAAAAATAATTTTAGAATATATGCCACTTATATGCCATTTTGTTCATTTAGAGTAAAATAGTCAAAAAAGTATAAATAGTTCCATAGTACAAAAATCTAATTGCATATGTAATCTTAGTGCTTGTTGATTGCAGTTTTCTAACTTAGTATAATTATCGTACTGGTAGATCTTGTTACAAAGTTTTGTTTTAGTAGAGACTAATACTGGCCAATATTTAAACATATCTTTAAAAATGCATCTGCTGACAATATTTTGCATAATGCTGACAACCCATTATACTTTCATCAGTACCAGTATTAAAATATTTTCTATTCTGCTTTGACAGTTAGTCAGAATTTATGAGATTATACATGGATTCTCATTCCTCACAAGAACAAAAAAACTGTATAAAAAACCAACAATTTAAAAATATATATACTTGCCTGCAATCTCCCCAATGTTCCTTCCTTTATGGTTAAGTAATTTAGATGCATATGAATTTATGGTTGTTATTACAAAGAGGCAAAACAGCATCACCAATTCATCTCCTGTCATTATTTTAGAGAAGAAAGTGACTGTAACATTTCTCTACTGAACCCTGATTTTTGTTCGGATTTTAGATAAACTGTACTTGGTACTATATAAATAATTCCTCACAATTGTTGTCATTACAGGTAGTGCTTTTGAAGTGAAACAACACAGATTCTTCAAAGACTTAGACTGGAATGGATTACTACGGCAAAAAGCAGAATTTATCCCACAATTAGAATCAGAAGATGATACTAGTTATTTTGACAGTAAGGAAAATGATCAGAGATTATAGTTATTTTAGCATTTTGTTTATATTTTCATAAACCTAAGAAGCTCACAAGCCTATTTTTGAAAATGGACCTGAAATAGATTTGAATTTCATGGTGTCCATTTAGCCATATATAATGCAAACTGTTCCTTTAGATATCTCATGTTAGAAACAAAAATTGTACTAAATATAATATTCCCTACTGTATAAAGCAACAGCAATGATATACTTGGTAGCCTCCAAAAATTAATGTTCAGGTAATCTATACATCAGCTCATCGGGAGTAAGCAGATGGATTTCTTATATGTGCTTGAATTCTGTGCAGTGAAGGTTCTGAAGTCATTCAGGCAATGTGCATATTTTAATTGGAGATACAATTGAAGAGATGAAAAAGTTGTATACCTACCCACATTCATCCAGATGTTGTTAAAGAACATTTCCTATAGTCAATATGGACAGTGTTGAAGGATGATACACAGTCCAATATATAGCCTCTATTTGGAAGGCTATATACATTGTTCACCGTTTTCCTTAGCTAATGCAAATTCAGAAAACAATTTCTTCCATCTGGCTTGATTTGCTTTATTCATCAGATCATACTGAGTTAAAACAATTTCATGAAGCTTTTATAGCTATACAGCTAGTCCTTGCTTAATAACAACTTGTTTGGTGATTGTTAAAAGTTATGACAGCACTGAATGAGTAATACTTGCAACTAGTCCTTGAGGTTTGGGCTGTCCCAACATTCCCTAATTATGTGATCATGATCTGGGTGCTTGGTAATCGACTTGCACTTAATGTTTGCAGCATCCTGTGATCACATGATCCCGTTTGGAACTTTCTCTGCCATCTTCCCTCAAGCAAGTTAGTGGGGAAGCAGTCAGGGAAGGCTTCAAATAATTCCTCTAACGTGCTTCCACACCTGCTGCTTTTTCTCCTGAGGATCTTGTACTTCTCCCCAGGATCTTGTACTCTGTGGTGTGCGCCTGCTTGCATTCACTGCACATGTCTGTGTGTCTGTGCATCCTCCCACACTCTGCAGCAGCCACACCCTGGCTGTGCTCATGGCAGCTATCCATGTACCTTCCCACACTACATTTGTTTGTAAGTGCAGAAATTATTAATACAGTAGGCTTTATCCTTGTGAAAATACTTTTGAGCTCAAATCTGTTTTCTTGTTTGCAGCTCGTACTGAGCGATATCAGCACTTAGATTCTGAGGAGGAGGAAGATACAAATGATGATGATCATATGAAAATTAGACAGTTTTCCTCATGTTCACCTAGATTTAGCAAGGTATGAGGTGTTGCTTAATGAATGGATTTTGAAAATTCTGATCAAAACAATTTGAAAAAAACTCTATAGTATGTTTGAAGCTCAACTTTACCAATATGTACAATAGTGGGCTCTTTATAAAAAGGGCAAGTTAGTTTGATATATGCCATGTCCCCAATTCACAATCCCCACAATTATGCTCTGAAGCACTGCATCAAATTCACAAGGGTGCCATAGAATATTTTGAGTTTTTGTGATGTCATTTCTTTGTAAAGCTGAGTTTTCAGCAGTCTTAAAATAGAAATTGAACACTGATGTCAGGATATCATGAAAGATTCTAAACATGTATTTGATGACATAGAAAGTGCAGAGGGACTTGCTCATGGGACACAAATTTTGAAAGTCATTTTAATGAGTATTCCTTACATTCAGTAATTTAAGTGGCATGTTCTCTTTGATCACAACAGAAAGTCAGAGGCAACTGAAGTTATTTACATGCAGACAAATGCACATTTATAATCACACACTCACAAATACACACTCACACACTTGTTTATTAGTATGTGTATATGTATGTATTAGCAGATACTTAACAGACTTAAGGAATATTGTGAAACAATTAAGATTGATATAAACTGGAAAGGAGTTCTGTGAAGGAGCAGAGAGAATAAAGTGGAAACTAAACCAGTATCTTTATGGGATGTGATGTTGGTATGCTTATATTTTACACTTTGAAGAATAATACTGTATTCAGAGTGGGTGGCATGGAAGGCTCATTTGAAAGTCTTGTCTGACAATTGGGCCAGATAATTTATTAATAACTACCCTATGATGATATGAATTTTTTATAATGATATTTTCATCAGTTTGATATGCAAATCAGATTCTCAGTTGAGTTCAGTCCTAGAAACATGAATTTCCTTTCTCCTTCCAATTAACTCTTCAGTTATTTAAAATGTCAGTGTAAAACCACTGAGGCATGATTGAATGGTCAGTTGGGGGTATAGTTTCTCTTTGAAATACCTCTTTGGGTTAGGCTTATTACTGTGGGATTTTGAGGGGAAATAGATTAACTATGGATTTTTAAATGTTACCAGCTGATTCATTTTCTGCATTAAACAGATAAAATATTGCTTTCCAAAATGTCAGTTTCAAGTGTTGTTTGAGCTGTTTTTAAAAGGATTCTAAGGAACACCAATACAAGAAAATAGGTTTTTAATCCAATTAATTGTTAAATATTTTATTATGTATGTGTGTGGTATGTGTGTGTGTATGTATATAGAAATAAATATAAATAAAATATATTTGTATTTATTACTATTTTTATTTTATTATGTTTTCATTCTAACTTTAGCTCTAGTTCTAGCGCTTATTCTGTTTAGTTCTAGGTCCAGGTCCAGCTTTAGTTCTAGCATTAGCTCTAGCTCTATTCCTTATTTTATTTTGTTCTTGTTCTAGTTATGTTCCAGTTCCAGCTCTATTTCTGTTCTAGTTGTGTTCTAGTTCTTGTCCTTATTCTATTTTGTTCTAATTCTTTTTATATTTCATTCTAGTTCCAGCTACATCTCTACTTCTGTTATAGTATTGTTCATTTCTTCTACTCTGAGAAAGTTTTGGGTTCCATTATCATTTTATTCTTCATCCCATCTATTGGGTTAAATGTTTGCACAGAGCTCTATTCTGAATTTCTTAAAGCATACAGTATTGTAATGAAAGCTCTGCTCTTGAAAGGTTCAGTAAATTTCTACTTTTTATTTTTTTTAACAGTGTTAGCACATTCATCCTTGCAGCTTTCCTTAATAGAAATGATCTTTCCTTGCTAATTCAATTTATTTTATTTATTCTTCTGTTGGTTCTTCTTCAAGATTTCAAACAGATGTCAGGCCATCAGGGTCCGCTTGTTGTAGACATCTGACAGTCAATCAGAGGGACTCCATTTTGCCAGTTTCCCCCTGGATGGATAAAAACTATGTCCTGTTTACCTTGGTGAAGATCACACAGTCGACATTTGTAAATATTGCATTTATTAAATGAGCACATCATAGCTCTTTTCCATGGCATTGGGCCCAGTTACCTCCAGGACCGCATTCTACCCACTGATACCTCCCGCCGTCCTGTACGCTCCCAC
>JANHFO010003299.1:54655-65226 GCA_032468095.1 Pareas carinatus
GGAGCGTACAGGACGGCGGGAGGTATCAGTGGGTAGAATGCGGTCCTGGAGGTAACTGGGCCCATTAACTCATTTATTTAAATTTCTTGTGTATTTTGAAGATGGTACTGATTGAATTTAATTATTTTCTTGTATGGGATTACAAGCGTTGCAATCCACACTTAGGTTTTGTTTAAGTAGAAGGATAAAAGTATTGCTAAACAAGTAGACTATTTAAGGGAGAGCCACTTTGGTGTGGTAGTTAAAGCATCAGGCTAGAAATTGGGAGACTGAAAGTTCTTGTCCCACCTTGGGCACAAAGCCAGCTGGGTAGCCTTGGATCAGTCATTTTCACTCAGTCTTAGAAAGGAGGCAATGGCAAACAACTTCTGAAATTTTGTGAAGAAAATTGCAGGGACTACTCTGGGCAGTCACTAGGAGTTAATAATGACTCAAGTGACTCATAATAATAAATAAATAAAATAATAAATAAATAAATACTCAAAGGCAAAAAAAAATCTGTATGTGGTATAAAATGTAATACTACAAATAGTAGTATGTTAATTGCAATCAAGATATCCAGTAGAAAACAAATCAATAGAAATATTGAAGATTTTATTACATGACGTAACGGCGTGGAACTGAAGCCATAAATATTCAACACTGGTTGACTATTGTGAATGTGTGCATGCACACACCTTTCTCCCTCCTCTCTTCAAGTGGTCAAGATTATAGTAAGAAGGGAAACCCAGACTCTGTTGTCTTTAGGTTTGGAAGCTGACTCGGTGACATTAGTTTGTGGTTCTTCAGTTCTTTAGAAGAAAAAATAACCCCAAAAACTCAAGCAGGAGCCTGTACTAGGCTTGCTGCTTGATAGAATTTCTAATGTGATGCTTCTGGTGGTACTCGACTGTCTTCTGGGTATTCTACAAAGTTTCCATTGGATTAATGACATTTTATGTTCGCAATCTCTTCAGCTGCCATTCAGCTAGAAAAACCATTGTTTAATCAGTGATAAAAGTTTGATTCAAGAAATCCCTCTAGTAGCACTTTCTAAAGGCAAAATATATTTTGAAAGGAACAAAGGAATTTAAGTCGTTAGTTACAAGCTGGTACATTCCCTTGTTTTCATGTCTAGTTGTACTAAATCATAAAAAAATGCATTTTAAAAATTAGAATATGTGGTTTTCTTTCTACCAGAGTGGAAATAAAGTGTCCATATCCACTACACCTTTTGAGAACACATCGATCAAATTGGGACCAGCTCGGAAGGCCAGTTATAAATCAAAAATGGCTAGAAGGAACAAGAAAAACAAAGCAAAAGATGGGCAGGAAAGGTTAGTAAAATTGAAGTAATTTATAATAATATAGTAACAAGTTATTTTTATGTCACAAAAGTTATATAATATCAAGAATGGATCGTATCCAGAGTTTCTCAAACTGTAGTTGAATGTTAGCATGCTTTCATTTTCTTCTCAGTTTTTTTATTATGATATTTTAGTAAAATGACTCTTATTTACAACTTGATTTAATTAATGAAACCAATGACCCTTATGGGTCTGGTTTTGTTTACTTCTTTTGCTAGTGATTACCCTTATTTTTATTTTTCCAGTAAGAAGAAGAGCTCATTATTCAGGAAGATTACCAAGCAGGCCTCCCTGCTTCACACAAGTAGAAGTTTATCTTCTCTCAACCGTTCTCTGTCGTCTGGCGAAAGTGTCCCTGGTTCACCTACACATAACCTTTCTCCTCGTTCACCAACACAGGGTTACCGATCTACTCCCGAGCCTGCACATTTAGGTAAAAACAGGAATGGAAGATGGAAGACTTGAATAAAATACTTTCGATTTAATGTGCTTTCTAAAACTGGAGGGTAGAAGGGGAATAAACGACCAGAATTCTCATTTCTAAACAAGACATGAACAAATTTGACAGCTGCAAGCCAATTGACAGTTCCTGGGGGGAATCTTTTAAGATACCAGGTAAACATAGCCCAAGCAACGAGTGAAGCTGCTTGCCAGATGCAGCAAGGGTGCTCCAAGCCATCTATTAGTGTGAGAGTGATTAGAGCAGTGATGATGAACCTTTTAGGGACTGAGTGCCCAGACGAGTCGCAACTAATGAGTCACAGCTCATGACATCATCACCTGATGCTGCCACTCCTTTCTGAGCATGCGCATGGCCTTGTGACATCCTCGCCTGGCACCACTACTCCTTTCTGAGCATGCTCAACTCTGGGACGATGCTGGGGCAATTTGGCTTGTATGCCGACAGAGAGCGTGCCATAGGTTCGCCACCACTGGATTAGAGCTTAATATATTAAGCACTTAATATTTAAGAAGCCTAAAGCCTTAGATATCATCAAATATTATTTAGGGTGATTTTTGCAACTTGTCCTTTTAATTGCTATTCTGTCTTTTACTTTTTAAAATACCCTACTCACTTTTTAATATAAATATTATCAATATAACTTCCTCAGTATGAGAGTAGGTGAATGCATTAACAGTTAAAATTACAATATGTATATGTATAAATAATTCTACAAATAAGCATCATGGAGGAAAAGTTTTATGTACACCAAAGGTTAGGATATAGAGTTTGTAGCAAACATAAATAAGCAGAAAAGCTAGAATAAGCAGCTGCTAATAAGTATATTTCTGAAAAAGTATATCTAGTATGAGAAAAAAGAAAGTTGTCTCCAAAAGACATGCAATAAAATAATACTGAAGTGCAGTGCATTTGTGAGGAATAAAGCATGGTTGATTGCACTTTATCGTATTGGTTGCATTAGCCTTTATTTTTCTAAATTCAGCCTCACAGTGCCTGTGATTTACCATTCTTCTATTTTGATGTTCACAGTTGGTGGAAACTCTTCTCAGAGCAGTTCACCTGGTTCCAGTGTTCCCAATTCTCCAGCTAGTTCAGGGCATATCAGGCCCAGTTCATTACACGGACTAGCACCAAAACTTCAGCGACAATATCGATCTCCAAGACGTAAATCAGCTGGAAACATTCCTCTTTCGCCACTAGCTCATACACCTTCACCCACTCCACAATCCACATCACCTCAGCGTTCCCCTTCTCCTTTGCCAGGGCATTCAGTCGGTAGTTCAAGTATCATGCAGTCTTTTCCTGTAAAGTTACATTCCTCCCCCCCTCTGGCCCGGCAGATTTCACGACCGAAGAGTGCTGAACCACCAAGATCGCCACTGCTGAAAAGAGTCCAGTCAGCGGAGAAACTGACCTCTTCCCTGTCTTCCTCAGAAAAAAAATTGCCCTCTTCACGTAAGCATAGCTTGGATATTTCCCATTCTGAATTCAAAAAGGACATGCTTCAGAGAGATTCGAGTCTCCAAAGTTGGCAGGAGTCAATAAATGAAACCTCTGGAGGTAAAGTAGGGCCAGCAGAAAAAGGGACACTCCAAAAACCTTCTTCCCGAAAACTTGGGGCCATTCGGCAAGATCGGGTAGAAAGAAGAGAATCTCTCCAGAAGCAGGAGGCCATTACAGAAGTAGATTCTTCTGAAGATGAGACTGATGAAGGGTCAGAAGATAGTCAAGATGGGAAAAGATTGGACAGACCACCCTTCGTTAGAGAACAGCAATTTTGTGATCCTTTTACTGAGGATATGAAGCATTGTTCCAGATTAGAAAACAAAGATAGCATGGAAGATGACACTTTTCTTCCAGAGGAACCAAAAACGGGCAATGTGCAGAAGGAGATAAATCAGCCACAACAAAAAGATGTGGAAAGGGCATTGGTGACTGGCATAAATGAGTCCCAGTCCGAAGTTTGTGCAATAGCTTCCTCTACAGGAAAACCTGAGGACTGTGAGTCAACACAGTTAATGTCGGAATGTAAGACAGCATCAGAATCAATACAAGGTAAGAAAATAGTTGTTCAGCAGGAGACCTGTTTTAAAGATGCTGAAGATCCTAAAGAAATACGGATTAACCCCAAAAATACAGATGGTCCAGAGCAGATGAAGTGCCTCCCCGTAAGATTCCGACAGTTTGGTCAAGGTGACTGTTCAGAAATAGCAGGTGACAAAAATAATACAAAGGAATCCACTTCTGAAGAAGCCACCTATCTGTTGTTTCGTGATAAAATGCCTTCGTTAGCACTTTCTTCTTCTTCTTGCACAACTAACACAAGCTCTCTTCCATTATTAAGCCAAATAGACTGCAAAGACACATCTCAGAATCGGGAATATCAGCCCATGAAGGAGAATGTTAGTATCGAGAATCTGACAAATACTGGCAAAGCTTTCGAACAAATGTCTCCTAAAGTCGAAGAGCAAGTTTTGCCTTCTGTAGTGGGAATTTCAAAACACAGAAGTCACACAAATGATAAAACCCTAACTTGTCCTGCAGGTAGCACGACGTTTATACTTGATGCCTCAATTGAAAGTGGAAAAACAGTTTGTCCAGCTCATTTGACAAGTGCAAACAGTACATTAAGTGCTGTGGGATTGAATGTCTCCAGCTCAAGAAAAGTAGAAAAAGATAGAAAAGATAAAAGCCTGTCCAAACAAGGATTAAAGGAGACACTACTGGAAGATCTGAATCCAGAGTCAACCAAAACTTTCAATATAGGTGGTCTCATTAAAATTTGTGATTCTCACATTACATCAGAAAGTCCTCTTTCCTGGGAGTCAGAATGTCAGGTGATACCAAAAAAATCACAGCCTGGTATGTCTGATGCTTCTGAAATTTTGGAAGAGAGATGGCAACTACCTCTACTTGAAGTTCAAGCAGATGGGAATTGGAACATGAGGATTTCTTCCAGGCCAGATGATAGTTTGAGTTCAAAAAAGGAAACTGCTCTAGTGCCAGGAAAAATCAGTGAGGCTGGAGGTCAGTCCCAAACAAAAGACTTCCAGTTGTCAAAAGCTGATGCTGTGAAAAAAAATATAGCAGCATCTCCATTCAGAAACAAAGACAACATTAGTTGAACTCAAATATAAATCAAGAAACCATACATCTATTTTTTTGTAGATTTGTGTTTCATATTCTCACCTTTTTCATTGCAATTCTATTTTTGTACACAGCGTTTGCCATTTGAGCCCCTCTTTACAGGGTATTTTCAAAGCAAAACCATCTCCTTTTCTTTTAATTTGGAGCATTCTGCATTATCTTTTGAATGTTTTTCTTTCCTCCTCCCTCAAAATGTCACTGTGTTTTATTTACCATATAAGGCTGCTTACTCGACAGAGATACATTTTGACACTAGCTCCAAGCCTCTGTCCTTATTTCCAGAATTTAATTTCTTTATATTGATAGGGATAAATAAATGCAATTTATGGATTCTTCTATAATTCTTAATGCCACTGCACACCTTTTTTTTCTTACATATTGTTCCTCCCCCACAACTATCTGTGGAGGAAGCTTTGTTAGCTTGTGCAGTGATTTGGTATCTTTTTTAAAGGGACTCACCTGAGCAATCTTTCAAAATAAATTTTGAGGGTTTGGTTCTTATTCATTTTTTCCGTTGCCTTAAAAATAGTATGACACTCCATCATTGGGGAATTTTTAATGCTAGTTGCCTTACCAATATTACCTTGCTCAGAGCAAGCAAATATTTAAAAAGAGGTACAAGGTACTTCCGTTACTGTAGCTCTAAATGTATTAGCAGCTCCCTAGTCTTAGCATCTCCCTAGCACAGACACTGCTGGAGATGCTGAACATCTGAAACCATCCCACCTTAACCTGTGGCTTGTGGCTTGGTAGCAGAAGGCGTTAACACCCAGCAGGAAAGTTCTGATTGTATGGGAACAACTGATAGAAAGGTACTGTGTTTATTGGTCAGGGAAGGGCAGAGATGAACCACTAAAAGCAAAGTGGCCCTCACAGCTTTAGAGAGCAACTATTCAGGAAAAATCTCCAGTATCATGCAAATGAGCTATATTTTAGTTGCTTAATTTGCCTACATTTCCAAAATGCCTATGCTTTTCTTAGAATCCTTTTGATACTTTTTAAGAGTGCAACATTGTTTGGTGCTTTTTAAAAATAAAAATAAAGACAGCTAAGTCTAGAACACTGCACTGATACTACACACAGCAAAGCAATAGAACATTTCAAGATTATTACTTAAGGCAAAAGAAGGTATTTCAACCCTCCCCCTGCAAAATACTCGTGAATTTAACTCATAATCTCTTGTAACAGAATATATATGTATGTGTGAACTGACAAAATAATTTCTTGTATAGTCTGAAAGCCTACCTGTGTTGATGTGATCACATGGTGTATGAAATAATTCTCAAGGGCAAGCCTTGTAGTTAATTATGGCTTCATTATTCTGCCGTGTTACAGATATCAACTTTCTTCCTGCACCATTTCTCTTTTCCAAATCAGTACTTACTTTTTAGTTGGGAACATTCTCTTTAAACTGTATTAACTTCATCATCACATTTCAGGTATCTAGTACTCTTTCCCCCTCCGCTGCAATATTTAGTTCCTAATTTTTTATCCTTGATTTCAGTTTTGGACCAACTTATTTTTGAGCTGGTATTATTTTAACATTAACCACTCTTTAAGTGCATGATGTGTGCTTGAATGTGTGTAAAAAAAGAAACGCCCTCTGTATGTGGCAGTGCTATAAAAATCCATTGATTTTTTCATATATTAACTTGAAGCCTCTGAATTTCTCCAATAATATTACTCATAATAGTCTCATGAGATATGATTCTGCCTATTCTGCCACCTACGCAAATAACTAAGCTTATGCACTGTCCTTCAGGCCTTTTTTAAATCACCCTTTGTGTTTTACAATCCTGTCACTTTGCTGCACTGCTCTCCAATAGACAAATATATTTAGAAAAAGGGGATTGTTGCTAATATGAGCTGATGACTTGGCCACTTAGAACTTGAATAATGTTAACAAACAAATTTGCAATTGACACTATATTAATAAGAGGCCTGGGTCAAATAATGTACTTTGTAGCATTAGCATACACAAAAACAACGAAAGGATTTGCATCTCTAGTTTAGCTTATCTAATAGGCTAGCACATGTATGTAATATCACAGGTATTACCTTTTGATATGCCTTTTTTACTATAACCAGGAAACCTCTTAAAGGCTGCAGAAGTCATTTTTTTTACCACTACCTTTCCAGCTAATAACATTAGAGGTAAAAAGAAAGGAAGTTCTATTTAAGCCCCATAGCAGAAAGGAAGAGAGAGGGTGGGTGAGAAATTGTGACAATCACAATGCTACAGAGGGTAAAATTCAACATCTTAAAAGCACTTGGAAGAATCAAATCTGCAGCAAGTGGCAAGGGATGAATAGAGACCACTGAGGGAAAAGAGATTCTGTCTGTCTGTGATTCAGTTAAACCATTTGGTGATGTCCTGGTTGGCCAAATGTCCATGTTTTAATAATTTTAATAATTTTAATAATTCTATTTTAAGCATAGGATACATGAAATAGCCATCTTAATACAGTTTGTCCAGTTGCTCTTTGTTTGGATATCTAAAGTTCATTTTCCCCCTCAGCCAACCTTAAAAGTTTCCATATCCAGCTAATGTATTTGACAATACTTCACAGAATTCAAGATTGATATTACCAGATTGATATTTAGTGTAAATATTAGACTTTTAGTCTTGCTAAAAACCACTTCTGGGGAATGATGCATAAGGTTTTGTGGTAATGGTTATGCTACAAGAACGCTCACCATACAACAGGGTACGAGGAATGACTTGTGAGTTTTTTTCCTCATTAGCACTGAATTAAGATGTGATTTGGAATTTTTTGTTTGTTATTTCCTGTGGGGGAAAGATACAATCTTTCTCCATTTCTGTCTTATGGACATGAAGGATAATGCCGTACTTCTAATAGATGATTTTACAGCTCTTGTGTGTTTACACTGTGTGTTGATTTTGGTTGTTTTGGAGGATGTGAGTGAACACAGTTCCATGCTGAGTTCTGTTTTCAAGCTTGAAATCTGACAAGCAGAGGATGATGTGGGATAGAACTGTTTTAGAAACTTGAATAATTGCCACATAATATAGGTGCAATAATTTTTATCCATGATGTACCTGCATGTTGATGTTCAAATATTCTGAAATACACTTCATTTTTTACGTAAACCTGTGTTTGTTTCTTGACTGAATTACCTTTCAGGCATTTTCCTGTAAAATATTTCATTAACATAACCATCGCTGTCTTATGACCACTTTGACACGATTTATATCCACAGGGCCAAGATTTTATCAATTGGTAGGTTACCACAATGTGCAGTATACCAGTTGTATTTAGGTATCTCAGATTGCTTTGCCCTTAGTATGCGGCCATCCATGCTAAATTTTATTTATGATATAGAGATAACATTTCTAAGAATAGCAGCTTCTATCAGCAGTTGCCAAATACCAATACCCCATTCATATATTCTTAATTTAGTTAATTCTTCCCTTTGTCAATTCTTTACCATACATCTGGGCCTTGGTGCTGCTGCTTTGTACATCCCATACTCCAACTGCACAACTCATGATGGGATGAGATAGAGCAGCTGGTCGTAAAGGAGAGGCAACCATTAGATGGCAACTAAAACAGAATAACACTCACTGTGTACTGTCATCTAGTGGTTGTCCGGACTTGTGCAGCCCATCTCTGCTAACCATGTTAAGCTGCTTTGACATGTGTTTAGACTATTGATGCCAAGGTGATGCTAGCCCATGAAATGAGCCTGTTCTTAACCATGAGATTTTGGAAATAAATATACTAGTATTGATTAGATTAGCTTCAGCATTTCAGATAATATCTAACCATTGTAAAGCCCTGCTGAATTCAATGGGGCCTGAATGATAGGATAAAACAGCAGTGACAGCAGGAGATGGGTTGCATGAGAGAGGCCAGGCCATGTTTCTCTTTGACATCAGTTGCTTTCCTTCTCTGATGACTGGGATCACAGCCACAGGAAGCCTTTCTCAGGAGTGCTACATAGCCGTAAGGCCTGTTTTGAGAAGCCCTTGTTTTTCCAAATAAACTAACAGTGAGTATTGTTGGCATGCAGTAGTGTCCAAAAACACTTTCTAACCAGCCAGATTTTAACTGGAAACTGTGAAGCACCTTTTTTCTTTTGGGTGTGGAAAGGGAGCACCTCCATAGCACCTTTGACTTTAAAACTGTTCCCAATAACTGCTTGCAAGCCTAATGATGTTCATAATCCAGGATTTAGGCAAAGTGTCACAGCCTTTTCAGAAATTATTCCGTAGAAACAGAGCTGGACTCCTAGTTCATTCAGTGTGGTTTTTTTTTTTGCTTTTTTGCAATTTAAGGGGGGTGGGTCAAGAACAAAAAGACTTTTCCATCCCACTAGCATCGGATGGGGGGGAATCAAGAATTTAACTCATCGTAAATAAAAAGTAGGTACTGTAAGGAGTTTTGTTCACTTGTTTACTCTCAAGAGTCTGCAAGATTTTGCAGCAAATTCTAGCAGCTGTGTCAGAATTATCATGAATGTTAAAATCTCCATTGCATGTTTTCAGAGTAATCCTGACTTGGACTTCTGGAAATGGATGTTCTTTTGTGCTTAGATGGCTACTCTTAAGCACCTTCCTCCCCTCTTTAAAATTTTGTGTGTGTGTGTGTTTCAATAAATGCTACACCACTTCAGCAAAGATTATTCAAACTCTCCCTCCCTCTCCCATTTTTGGATATTGACCTGAGAGCTTGAAGAAATCCCAATTCTTATTTTACTTTTGTAATGCCATCAAAAAACCAATGTTTGTTGAAATTTGCCCTTTTTCAGGTTATGGGTTACAGCAGGTAGAGCTACATGCAAAGAGGTGTGCTGAATCAGACTAATATGCGACTAATTTAGCCTTTAACTGTAACGCACCATCCTGGTAGATGACTTGAAGTGGCCCCCAGAGGGGACAAAGGAGGTGGAAAATAGTTCAGATCCACTAGTTCAAATGTGACATTTTATGAAATGTATAGACTAAAGCTGGAGTCCCCAACCCCCAGTCCGTGGACTGGTACCGAAACTGGGCTGCACAAATAAGCGAAACCCCATCTGCGGTATGCAGGCAGCACATGTAACCACACTTCCTCCGGTCTGCGGAAAAAACTCGTCCATGGAACCGATCTCTGGTGCCCAAAAGGTTGGGGGGCCACTGCACTAAAGCAATTCGCAAGCTGGCAGCATTTGACTAAAGTTGTGGAAGTTGTGAACGCTGAAAATAGTGTTTTAAGATGAACGGCCATACAGATCTTTTTAACAAACAAATAAATTGCAACTACACTTCAATGCATAGGGAGAGAGGTCCTAAAACGTTTGAATAAGAAAACATGAAACTACTGCTGCTGTTGCTGCTGAAAATCAGGTATCGGTTGTTGAAAGAGACTTAAAGAAAGAACTTCAATAATAATTTTGAAGTAACAGACATGTATTCTTATTTAATATGAAGTTATTTCATGTATTTTGCTAGACCTCTTTGGGCTGACTTGACGACAACACTAAAGTTTATTTATCTGCCACTTTCACATTTGGAGACTGGCTGACTGATTCAGCCTTGTGGCCAGGGAAGACAGCAAAATGTGGGGCAGTCAGGTTTAACATAGAATATAGACAGCAGTAAGCAACCTGAT
>JANHFO010003299.1:65326-76281 GCA_032468095.1 Pareas carinatus
TGAGGCTCATTGCTAGAATCAGGGAATAAATATCGTAAATCTAGGTTACAGAAAGAAAGGAGCAGAGAATTTACAAAGCTGCCACACACAAAGCTTGAATGCGTTCTGTTGCAAAAACTGTCCCCCCCCCAAAAAAAAGACCTTCAAAAAACTGGATACTTTTGATCTTAAACTGATACCTGCCAGATGAGGACATGAGAATAGAAAGGAGAACATTTTTCTCCTTTGCTGAATATCTGGTAATCCTAATCTGTCTTCCATTTAAATCTTTACAATTATTTCATCCCTATTCACTTCCTCTTTGGAATGTGTACAATATTCTTTTCACTTTCCTTCAAGCAACAGCCAAATGTCCAAGAATGAGGCACTGACATGCCACAAGCATTTGTTTTTATCCATCTGGTGTGATGGGGACTTAACTGATTACCTGTGGCAGGTTTCAGGCACTACTTCAAGCTTCTGTCACTCTGAGTTTTTTGAAATGGCCCTGAATGCCATAGCAGCAACTCCCTGCACCTGGGAGAACAGACATATAATTACCAGTTGAGTAATTAGGACTGATGGCAGAGTTCTCAGCTGTGGGCTTCTATCCATGATCCTTTTGATAACAGCAGGATGCCATTCACATCAATCCAAGGTTCTTGTTCTAAATGGAATGAAGGGAAACTTGAGTGACGGGTCTCAAGTGATATCTGAGGAGGGTAATTGCCATGAGTTCTGAATTGCAGACAGAAGGTGTGATGACATGGGCCAAACACTATTCACTGTCTCCAACTCCTTCCAGGTTACTCTAGAAATGTAGTCATACTATATGACTAGCATGAAGTGCATTGTATTATTCAATGATAAGACTGACTTTTGTAGCCTGATGTCTTCCAGATGCATGGAACAGCAACCCTCACAATTCTGGGGGTTGGAATAGAATATATTTGGAGAGCACTAGATTCATTATGGATTTCAACCGGCTGTTAGAACTGGGAGACGGGTTTAGCAAGAAATTTTTGATACTGCTGTGAAAGAAGTAGTAGATTTGGGTTTGTGGAGATTCTCAGTCATTCAGGTCATGGTTGTCCCAAAGGTGCTTTTTCAAAAAGTGACTGGACTTTCTTGTTTTTCCTTGAAGACGATTCTCTTCTCATTCAAGAAGCTTTAGGGGTCATAGATGAAGAAGTTTCTTGAATGAGAAGCGAAATGTCTTCTGGATTACTCCATAAATGGATAGCTGCATTCCTGTCAAACAGGAATTCTGGACCTAGACAACTTAGAGCTACGTCGCCTAAGGTCTGTCCTAAGCTTAGTACACAAGATTGTCTGCTACAATGTTCTACCTCTGAATGAATACTTCAGTTTCAACCACAATAATACACAGGCTAACAACAGATACAAACTCAAAGTGAACCACTCCAGACTCGACTGCAGAAATATTACTATAGCAACAGAGTGGTCAATGCCTGGAACTCACTACCTGACGCTGTTGCTACATCCTCAAATTCCCAAAACTTTAACCTTAAACTATTTTACGTGAACCTCACTTCATTCCTAAGGGGCCTGTAAGGGGGCGTGCATAAGTGTACCAGTGTGCCTGCCGTCCCTGACGTACTGTTCTTATTTGTTCATACTCATTTGTTATGCATCTGTTTATACCTGTTTATACCTGTATGTTTATATAGTATGTTCTTACTTGTTTTTTCTCATACATGTTTGCTAATAAATAAATAAAATAAAAAAATAACAAACTCCAGTTGACATTTGAAAAAGCACTTTTGGGACAAGTAAGAGGTCCTTTCCTGGGAACCAAAAGTACACATAGGCTAGTTTCAGATGGACCACACTCATTTAAGATGATGACAAGTAGTTATAACTGTCCTTTTGTAAAACTTAGCCTTTAAAGCAGAATGCTGGCTGGGGAATTCTGGGAGTTGAAGGCCACAAGTCTTCAAGGGACCAAGGTTGGAGACTTCTGCTTTAAATCCCAAAAGATGCCTTTGCTAAACCCTCCATGGCACTGTGCCAGTTTCGAAGGGCTTTTAGTCCTCTTTCTCAATGTCTTCTCTTTCCATGAAGAGTTCGGCAGTGTACTTTGAGCAGCTGATAAACAAGGTGACCAGATGTGGAACTTGTTCAAAACAATATATAATGCCCTATCTTTTTTCAAAGCTTTGCTCCTCCTTTTATTGAACTTCATTGGCCGGTGTAGTTTTTCTCTAAAACCTCTTTCTACCACAAGACAACTTTCAAGCTCTCAGACAGCATCTGTTGGGGAAGGAGGGCAGGGAACCAAGGCTGTTGACCTCTCGTTGACCTCCCAAGCATTTCCGGCCCATCCCTGTACTGCCATTTTTAGCACAGAGTCGGGCAGCTCCAGTTTCTCCACATCCCACAGAAAGCGCCCACCCTTCCATTACCTCTTTCACTTTCTATTTGCTCTACTTATTCTTGTCAAAAGTTACAGTACATAGGGGGGGAAAAAACCCTACAGTGGCTACGTGTATGTTTTTTGGCATCCCAGGGCTGCTGAGAAAGAGCTGACTGGCAGAAACTTTTGTAATACAGGAATCATGGCAGCTCTCTCTGGATCCTTGGCCTTTTGATCTGAGCAGGGTGGTCTCTTTTTAGTAGTTCACAGGGCAGCATTTCATGGTGGTGAAAACCTAGCCGATTTCGGTGGAAATTCTTTATACAGTAGAGCAAAGGGGACCAATTCTTTGAAAGTGTTGACTTGGACAGCTCATTTGAAAAATGCAAGGGATGTTCCAAACAATTCTTTTGTGAGACGCTGTCCCGCTGTGCTTACTTACACAAGAGTAAAACTTACCGAAATCACGGAGGACTTCCTTTCGAGTAGACACATGCACCCTGTTCTGCTGGGAGAGGCCTTCATGGCTTTTGTTACATCTAATATCATTAAACAGATTTTTTTCTTTCCAACTGTGCTATTAGCACCCCATAAATCTACACTAGAGCAGTGATGGCTAACCTTTTAGGCACTGGGTGCCCAGATGGGTCACAGCTAATGAGTCACGGCTCATGATGTTATCACCTGACGCCGCTACTCTCTTTTTGAACATGCACATGATCCTGTGATGTCATCGCCCAGCACCATTACATTCTTTCTGAGCATGCTCAGCACTGGGGCGATGCTGGGGCAACTTGGCTTGCGTGCCAACAGAGAGGGCTCTGCGTGCCCATTGTGGCATGCGTACCATAGGTTCGCCATCACTGTTCTAAGGCAGGGGTCTCCAACCTTGGTCCCTTTAAGGCTTGTGGACTTCAACTCCCAGAATTCCTCAGCCAGATTTCCTGAGCAGAGACTTTTTGACTCCTTTTTTTTGGCCAGCAATTGAACACTATAATAGAGGAAGACCTCGACTTACAACATTGTTTAGCATTATTTGAAGTCACAACAGTACTGAAAAGGTTACTTACGACTGACCCTCACAATTATGGCCATTGTAACATCCCCGTGGTTACATGATCAAAGTCCTAGCACTTGGCAACTGGCATGTATTTACTGTTGCAGCATCCTGGGATCACATGATCACCATTTGTGACCTTCCCAGCTGGCGTCGGATGAGCAAAGTTTAATGACTGTGTGGCTCACATAACAGGAGTAGTGATGCCTCTCGCAACCATAGCAAAAAGGTTGTCAAACTGAGTGTGACTCTCTTAATGACTCCCCCTTCGCTCGGCAATGGAAATTCTGATCTCAATTGGGCTTGTAAGTGAAGGACAACCTGTATTGTAATTTAAGCCATAATGCTGAGTTCCAACTAAGAAGCTCCGCAAAGAACCTTGAAGGCATCAGTTTTACTTAAAAAAACCCAACCCTATCAGGGCATTATTGAACTATTGTGTGTGCAGCTACTGTTGTGTTGTGTGGGGAGAGGCAGACAACGGACACACATGGGTTAAACAAACCAAACTTTTATTTCAGGAAACGTGAACCAAGACAAGAGGCACACGCTCCATATCCCTTTTTTATACTTTATTCAAAAATCCCTCTGGCCCGGCGGCCGGCCAATCATCCCTCTGAGCTCTTCCCCACTTGCCTCTGATTGACCCCTATTGTTCCAGTCTCTCCGCCAATGGCGGCTTGCAGTTTTTCCTGCACTGCCGGCCATGGACACTACAGCTACATTATTAAAGAAAGGGTTCTTACGGTTTGTCTCAAACTGTTCTAAACCAAACTTTTTGCTTTCAGGTTGTTTCATATTTTGTGACTGTTGGATGCATTTTTTTGTGTGTCTTAAAAAGCAAGCTTGTTGTAAAGAAATTTAGAAGCAGAAGTTCATTCCAGCATTTGTAAGCTCAAAGCTACATTTCTTCCATATGTGCAAAGTGCTGATCGTGACATATTTGTTCTCTGGCATTGCTTGATAGCTTGATCATAGCTGACAAGTATCTAGGATCATAGCTGCTAAATAGATGCAGTGCTATGATTGCACATTCATGAATCCGCTGACTTTTGATGATTTCAAGGAAAGATATATTATGAATAACTATCATCTGCCTATGGATTACATCCCTGTTTCTGTAACAAATACAGTTTTTCTTAGCATGACAGTAATGAAAAGACAAATGTGAACACACTGTTTCAAAGTACACATACACAGACAAATGACAGGATTGTGAGATTGCTGGAACAAAAGCAAAAACCGCTATGTTGGAGGGCAAAAATTTCCATAGGTGGCACCTGAAATCCAAAGACTTCAAAGGATCAAAATGCTAGATTTAATGAAGAGCTATGGTTCTCTTACATAATACACAGGCACAATATACAGTTGTGTTTAGATTTAAGTGTTTAGATTAAAGTGTTTAGATTAAAGCCGCAAACAACTGTCAAACTAGTCGGATTTTTTTTCATTTTCTGGGCTAATATTATGACTTTTCCTTTGCCTAACATTAAGAGTCTTGCCTT
The DNA here is from genome assembly GCA_032468095.1 of Pareas carinatus. Taxonomy (NCBI): domain Eukaryota; kingdom Metazoa; phylum Chordata; class Lepidosauria; order Squamata; family Pareidae; genus Pareas; species Pareas carinatus. Next base: position 70,245 of record JANHFO010003299.1, read on the forward strand.
GGCATATGATTGATCTTGTCATACAAAATGTAATTAGCTATTCAGGTTGACAAGTCAAATAATTTGGATGTATTAATATAAGTGAGATGTCTCCTTTAAGCTTCATTAAAAATAGTTATTAAAATGTTAAATACTCAGGTTTTGCATTTAACAATTGAATTAGGGAAGATTTGTACGACTCTTTGTTTCAGGTGAAAGGCAGACAATGTTGGACTTTGTCATTACGAAGGAAAAAGAGATGGTAGGTAATATTCTGAACACTTTACTGATGTGTTTTCCCTTTCTGATATGTCCAAGATCAGTCATGTGTTTTAGCATTATTCGGCAACCTCAAGCATCCACATCTTTTCTTCTACTATTTAATTTTTTAAGAGTTGCCCTTTGTCACTAAAATAAAATACATCAACTCTCACACTGACATAGTTCAATATTCTGTTGAAACATAAATCATAATCCACAGTGACTGGATTCACACAAAATACTAAAGCAAAGCAAGTTAAGTGAAATGTGCTCTCTGTGCTATTATTTTCTTCCTGATGGGCACCCAATAATCTAGAAGCTCTTCAGTTAATTTGCCATTGTAACCAAGCTGGAAGAGGTGATTCCTACATTTGGAACAAGCTGGGTTCTTAAATCAACTGCAAATCATGGTTAAAGGTCCAGATGGTTTAAAACCTCTAATTTTATTTTCCTCCTTTTGTTTTAAAGAAGGGGGAAAATGAAGGATACCCTTGAGTTGACTCTAGGTGGCTCCATTTTCATAGCAACATTATGGGAGTGCTTTGCCATGACTGCCTTTTTTTGAATGGAGCTTGACTTCATGGCCATATCTTTGTAGCTTTCTTGGCAGCGGTGATCTGTCATTAACTTCCCAATTAGCTTGTTAAAATCAGGAAAATTGCCTGGAATGGATTAAAATCCAAGTTTAGCACTAACAACAAACTTTTGAATTTATGCTACATGATCTCCTCCTTCCTGAGACATTCGTAATTGGCAAATACAGCTTTTAGTGAAAGACAATCCATACAGACCTCAAACCGTCTCTATTTTCTGATTGCTAGCTTTTGATTCCCTGACATCTGGGCAATGTTATATAGCAGAATATTAAGTATATTTGGTGGGGTGTTACCCAACATCGCCTGCAATATTTTAAGTGCAGTCGGATTTAGCCAAAATAGACAGGAACAATTACATCCCTTAATTTTGACCATAATATTTCTGTCGATGTATCCTGGAATTGCATATTTTTTTTGCAAGTGCATCGCATAGTGAATTCATATTTGACTTTGATCCAGTAAGAAAGACATCCAGAGCCTTTGTGCATGCAGTGCTGTGCAGTATGGTTTTCCCCAATAACTTTTGAGCTTTCAAAGTCTGACTTTGACTTTGAGGCTACCTGCAGCATCCTTTTTTCTCTGAACATTTAAAAGACAGAGGGTGACAACTGCATGTTACATGGAAATAAAAATTTGTAAGAATATGTTGATTCAAATAGATAGCCTATGGTGTGGTTTTATGTTAGATGAAAACCTCTAGCCACTAAATTTAAGGGACCCTTGCCAGTCCGTGGGATAAAAAACTGTACTGAAACAGTCTTGGAAACCTAAGTAATAAATGGATTTAATAGAAAGGAGACGTCCCTTTGGCAGAATGCAGGAGACTTTGTAGATGCAACAGCCTTGCCTTCTGTTTTCCAAGAATCTCTCGAAAAGTTCCAGTCCCTGTGGATTATAACCAATACTGAACATCTGAAGCTAATTCATTACTGAGACAAACCAGTTGCTCTATTTAAGCTCCTTATTGATTTCTCTTTTCCTCACATTTTCAGACACATATGGCTTTCACCTAATTAAAAAAAGCAACCTATTGACTACTAGCAAACTTTAAAAGTGTCAATATTAGCGTGGCCAAGACTGCGTTTTCCACACTCAAAAAATTTACCAATCCAAAACAATGAACTACCCTATAAAATAAAAATTCCAAAGAAAACAACCCAATGAAAACAGTAAAGCGCTAACTAATTGAAGGATGTAAATTAAAAATTAAAGCTATCTAAGGAATTGAAGACGTGATTTGTTTTAAGAGTATTTGATTGAATCCGTCCTGCTTATCAGTCTTCAAAGTGATTCCCTGATGTAATTCATGGGATTAAATTAAGTCACAGGCCTTGGAATCACGGCGGAGAGACTGAAAGACTTCTGGGAGAATCAATGGCCTTACTAGTTCATTTGGGCTTTGTAGAGTCTCAATTATTATTGCAGCTTTGGTTCCATGTATGGACAAAGTTGAGAGAGAGTCCTAAGTGGTAGGATGAACTTTCGTATATATATGAAGCTGGCCAGTAAATCATGACCCATACTTAGAAAAGCAAGTGGTCAGACGATGACTCCTTTAAACTTGTAAAAAGCTGATGAAGTGATATTTTTGCATTTTTTTGCATGGATTCTGAACTATTTGATAAACCCTTGCTGGACATTTTGGAGATCTTCTTTCCTAATGTCCTTCTTCTGCTTTAAAAGACATTTTAAAGGAATATTTTTTAAAAAGCATACATTATTCCAGTGAAACTCTTGAAGCTACCCTGCCAAAAGTCTTGCTGGCTGGAGATCAGAACAAATCAAGATCTGATCAAGATAAAGATCAAGAATGATCAAGAACATTCAACAGTGCAGCATGCTGGTGCAGGACCACTCTCACTCCCTGATCCCTCGTAAATCTAAAAATGATAGTGCAAAACTTCAGACATTTTCCACAGATTGTCGTTTGTTTCTGTAAGCACAACCAAGACTATAAGACTGGGGCCGCAACTGTCATGTTGCTCATTCAGAGCAGTGCTTTTTTTTAAATCATAGAATGCACCAAAACACAGTTTTGGCAACTTTTTTGCCTTAAATACAATAAATTAAATTTATGTTAAGAACTTAATATATAATTATTTAAAATAAAAGATTATCAAGTTTTGAGTTCCGGCACCTTATTTCTTACAAAAAAAAGCAGTGGTTCAGAGTCTAAAACTCCAACCCATTTTAGACAAAATTAAAATCAAAATCATTTTCTTTTACTATCTTCCCCATCTGGCATATTATGGGGAAACACCACAATTTAATAATAATTTAATATACATATCATTCACCATGAATCTTCTACTTTATCACAATTAGGAGTAAGAAACAAAATTCCTATAGGGAATTGTCATCATAGTCCTTCTAGGCCTTTATATTGCTAGACTCCAAGGTTTTGTGTGGAAACAGGTAATCCTTGACTTAGAAACACAACTGAACCCAAAATTTCTGTTGTTAAGCAAGACATTTGTTTAATTGAGTTTTGCCCCATGTTATGACCTTTCTTGCCACAGTTGTTAAGTGAATCACTGTAGTTAAGTTAGTAACATGGTTGTTAGGAGAATCTGGTTTCCCCATTGACTTTGCATGTCAGACGGTCACAAAAGGTGATGTCACGTGACCTAAGGAAACTGGATAAATATGAGTCACTTGCCAAGCATTAGAATATTGATCACATGACCACGGGGGATGCTGCAACAGTTGTAAGTGTGAAAAAGTCACTTTTTCAGGTCTGTTGCAACCTTGAACGGTCACTAAATGAACCATTGTAAGTTGACAGCTACCTGTACAATAATATCAAACACATTTTAAAATGTATCTTAACAGAAACTAAAAACATAATTGATTCAATTCAAAAAGCTTAAATGATAATGAAAATCTTGGTTCCTTTCCTCCTGCTGTCTTTCTTCTTAGAAATGCATTCATATAAATGTTCTTCTTTGATTTGATGATCTCTTCCTGCATCTCCCCAGTGACTAGTGAATATTGGTGCTCTCAGAATTTCTGTTTACATGAGGTAAAAGTCATATTTATGCAGAAGGTGACAGATTTTTAGAGCACAGAAATAGCTATCAGTGTTATATAATTGTATATTTTGCAAAGCGAACCTGACCAACTTGGCTTTTAAGTTTCTATCATATTTATACTCCCAGAATTAATTGGTTTTCTTTTCCTTTCAAGCTTTTAGGCACTATAATGGTTAAAGAACCAGGCTACAAAGCAGCAGGCTATGAGTTCAAGTTCTGTCTTAGCCAGGAAAGTCAGCTGGGTAACTTTGGGCCGGTCACCCTTTTTTAGCCCAGCGTACCTCACAGGACAGTTGTGGGGAAACTAATAAGAGGAGTGGTGTGCTGGATATATTTGCCACTTAAAAGATGGCAAACAAACAAAATATCAGACAAGTTTCAGAATAGCAGTTTTCCCATCTGAATTCATTGTTTTTAAATAAATCAAAATCCCACATGACTTTTTGAGTAGAAAAATTGGATTGAGAAACGTAAACAGAGCTTTGTTGGCTAAGGTTCCAATGATATGCTAAGCAATAACTGCTCCTTAATTTATTTATTGCTATTCATTAAAAAGCCATGGGCCAAAATTCTCCATTACAGGCCATATCTGTACTGCAGTCCTGTGGTCATGCCAGCTTAAAAAAACCCTGCCTTTACTGAGGCACCGTGTCAGCAAGGTTACTACATAACTGAACAATTGTCTGCTACATTACCCTCTCAACCTTCTGTTCCAGGAAGCAATGGCCAATTGTTTTCCTTCCCATGGACAGATCTTCCTGGAGATAGCTAGATTGATGAGTGTGCACGTGAACAGAAAGTTAAACATATATGTACAAAGTTAAAGCCTCAAAATGTAGATATGTACAGAAACAAAAACCAATTGATAAAGGCTCAAAAAATTTTCTGGTTTCTCCTCAATAAAGTCTGATTCAGCTTTTGTCTCATAACATCTTTTTTATCAACACTCTGGTTATAAAATATGTCTGATGTACAAAATATTCCTAATTCCAAACTTGACAGAAACACATTCTTCTAAAATTACTCTCCTCCTACCCAGCAACCTACTTTTTCTCTGAGCTTTTTTTTTAAATTTCATGGTATGATTTTCAAAGGTCCTACTGATCATCCTAAACCAAAAATTCTTGAAGCAAACATCTCCAAAAAGTCTAAGTTTAATTGGGAAGTATAGCAAAAGGCTCGTGAGAATTGCAAGGATGAATCTAAGCCTTTCACAGACATATTGGCATAATTAAAGAAAGACTTTTACCCTGGCACATCACATGATACAGATAAGAGGCATATTTTTGTTATGGGAACCCTAAGGCCCAGCTCACCCCCTGCATGAAATGATCTTGAAGAAATAACTATGGTTGCAGAGTGTGCATGTAGATTCATGTTAATCGTTTCATTTCCCATGCAGAAGCTCAAAGTGAAGAACCAAATATATAATATGTTATGTACTAAATGTATATTGTTGTGTTAACTGTTAACTCTGCTAAAGTGAAACTACCCTTTAGATAACCCCAACTGTTTTGGAGGGAAATGTAAATATTTATATTTGGAGGACTTTCTTTTTTAGCTCTATGATTGGTTAAGGCCCTATGGGCCTGGAATATAAATCACAGGCATTTGGCTGCAATTCCTCAGTTCCAGTTTGAGTCAATAAATGCTGTTGCAGCTATGCTAGTCTGGTTCTTGCCTACTGAAGCCCACTACACAATATAATAGATCTCGGTAGACGATTCAGCTGAAGCCTTGACAATGGCATTACAGGTAGTTGTTGATTTATGACTACAATCGAGACCAGAATTTCTGTTGCTATGCATGATAATCGTTAAGCGAGTCATGCCCAATATTATAACTTTTTTTGTCATGGTTGTTAAACAAATTGTTGTGGTTTTTAAGTAAATCTGGCTTTTCTCATTGACTTTGAAACTGGCTGAGAAGGTCCTAAATGGTGACCATGTGATCCCAGGTTGCTGCAATCATTGTAAATAAATGCAACCAAATTGTGAACATATGACCATCAGGATGTTATGTTGGTTGTAAATATGAGGACTGATTGTAAGTCATATTTGTCAGTATTGTTGTAACTTTGAATAATCACTAAATTGGTTGCCAGTGGACTTTCGGGTGCGCTTCAAGGTGTTGGTTTTGACCTTTAAAGCGCTCCATGGCTTAGGACCC
>JANHFO010003300.1:19076-29449 GCA_032468095.1 Pareas carinatus
TTAGAGCGAAAAACTGCAATAAATAAATAAATAAAATTAAGTAAGTACGTACGTAAATAAGTATGTAACTAAGCAAGTAAGCCAATAAATAAAGTAAACAAGCAAATAAGTATTGAGTAAATAAATTAAGTAAGCAAATAAGTGTGTTAGTAAATTAAGTAAGTAGGTAGGTAAATAAATAAAGTGAATTATCTACCCTTTTAGTATAAGAAAAACTAATTTTTCAATTGCTATTTTTTTCCTATAAATCTTTACTTTAAAAAACATGTTAGTGATAGTGTAGAATCAACAATGGGTGACAGTTTCCCTGTCTGGCTGTGTTCTATTCTAGAGCATGGTGTTCGTCTCTGTTTCTTGCCGAGGGAAACCCATCTTGTCCGAAGACATTTCCTGTAGTCAAGTGGCCAGTGTGGCTAACAATATCAGTCTTCAAATTTCACCCCAGGAACCTAGAGACTGTTGAATCTGTCAACAGATGAAAGAAAAAAAGCAGGCATTTTCAAAATACCACAAAGGTTTAGTGACTACATATGGAGAACATATACGCTCTGGCTCTAACAAGATGGTGCCCACTGAAATTAATATATTGTAAAATATAGTACTTTTTTTAAAAAAAATAGTACTTACAGAGTTGGACAACATTTAATTTTAAGGCCATGCCTGCAAGATAGAGAACATGAGGACCTGTCTTCCTTTTGTTAGACCCATGGTAACCTTAAATCCAAGGCAACCTATTCAGGAGTAACTCAGCTAGGCTTGGTGAGAGTACATGTTTGCGTAGGATTAAATGATGTGAACAATTAAAGGGAGTTGAGGTCTTTTAATCTGTAAGATTTAAGTCTTTTAAATTTTTCCTAATTTTATATAATACATAAAAAATAATCTGGTCTACCCCTGTTTAACGTTTTTTTAAATAAAGAACTGTTTTGCCTCAGCCCTCTTCAGGGGCTCAGTTGCAGGATGAGGAATCAGTGGGAGAGGGCCCCGCCTCCCTTGCTGTACCAAGCCCGGCCCGGTCACCCTAACCCACAATTGTTTTGCCAATTCCTCCAGTAGAGGAAGAAACTGAGCATGACAACAAAACAGTTGTAGAAGATAAACAGGAGCCAGGAGCACATGCTGTCACAGAGCCAGAGGCTGTTACTGACCCATCTGCTGAGGATTTCCTTGATGCCAGAACCAAGCATAGACTACGCAGGGAAACTCACAGAGAAACAGCTGGTCACTATTGGGCGTCGCTGAGGGCATGGCAGGAGGCCCTCACCCTCAACAGAGGGATAAAAGTCTAAGTATTCAAACAGTTGTTCAGCCTTAGCAACTGTTTGAATTTCAGCTCCTGTTCCTGCATCCTGACTTCGGTTTCTCTGTTTTGGTATCCTGACTTTGGACTGGCTCTGTTTATGTTGTACTCTGGCATTCTGGCCTTGAACTGGACATTGTTATCTGGATTTCCCTTCACCTGCATTCCTCCTTGCTGTGACTGTTTCCCATGTCTGACTGCTTCCCATGTCTGTCCCCAGCTGAAGGCTTTTGCTAATTTGGACTTCTGTTTAGAAACTGGGAAGGGAGCCCGTTAACCCTTTCTTGACTCATTGCTCCATCTGGCCCCTTTGCCCAGAACAATCATGTCAGTCTCTGGTGTCCAAAAGGTTGGGGACCATTGATCTAGTTCACCAAAATATAGTCTGGTTTGGCTTGAATGTCCTCTACATCAAAATTGGTTGTACAGTTGCAAGAAGTTATGTTTACTATATGTAGTAGCATACTTAGACTGAAAAGTTCTTTCCTATATGTGGAGAACAATTGCAAGCCTCATAAACTATTAACATCTTTGTTTCCTTTGTTTCTACCTGTAAAATAATAAGTTTTTAGAGAGAAAACTGAGCCCAAAGCTAAGCTCTTTTAGGTCTCTCCCTTTTAGTAGGAGATGCAGATGGTCCTTGTTTAACTACAGTAATTGGGGCTGGGATTTCCATTACTAAGCAACAGAGTTGTAAAATGTGACACCATGTGGTAACCCTTTGGAACCTGCTGGGTCTCCCTTTCCCATTGCTTGCTGGAAACCAAGGAAGGGTACAAATGGCAATCATGTGACCATGGGATGCTTCAACAACATAATTGTGAGCTGCTTGCTAAGTGGATACTGCAATCTCGTAAGTATGAGGATTGGTTTTAAGTACTTGTTCAATACTGTACATTTGAATGATTGCTTAACAAGTGGTTAGGCAAGGTCTCCCTGTAGTGGTAATAACTATCCAAATTATAATTTGGATATTATAATTTGGACTTTCGGCATATACAGTATATGAGAAAACAGTGGCCAAACGGAAAAGAAGATTCCGCTCTTATGACTTTAACTGTTGCATAGGAAGTTGGTCAGCTCTACAACAGTTGCTACTGATCATTTATTGAATATATAAGAACTCTGTTTTCTCTTGTGTGTGTGTCCATATTAAATAATCAATAGGACGTGTAGGCAAATAAACTAGAATTTCAATCTATGATGGCACATTTTCTGTTTATCTACTAATAAATGTGAGTCACAGATAATGCAGAATTTTGATCTGGGTTTGCTTGTTGCAAAAATTGCTTTGTTTATTGCATGTCTGGAAAGCACAATGACTTTGTAACACTTCTTCAATGTGGTAAGTTGTTATACTAGTGCCTAGCCTCAAGCATTTAACTGTGGTCCCTGCCAAGGGCAAATCCTTACAGTATGTTTTTTCCTGCAGATGGATGTTTTTCACATGGATGGTTCTTCAAAGAAAAAGAAACCCTCTTTTAAAAAAAGAAGAGGATGTATAGTCACAGAGTTTGATTTTGGAATTTGCTTGAGGCTGTTTGCCCCATGTGAATAGAATAATACAACTAGTTATCAAAAACGACCAGCTTCTTGCCTGTCCTACAAGAAAGATATGTGGCGATATTCCAGCATATTACAGCTTTGTAAGCAATACAGATAGTCCTCAACATACGACCACAATTGAGCCCAAAATTTATGTTGTTAAATGAGACATTTGTTAAGTGAGTTTTGCCCCCATTTTACGACTTTTCTCGTCACAGCTGTTAAGCGAATCACTGCAGCTGATAAGTTAGCAACCTCGTTGTTAAGTGAATCGGGCTTCCCCATTCCCTTTGCTTGTCAAAAGGTTGCAGAAGGTGTTCACATGACCCTGGGACACAGCAATGGTCACAAGTATGAACCAGTTGCCAAGCACTGAATTTTGGTCATGGGGATGCTACAAAGGTTGTAACTGAAAAATGGTCATAAGTTACTTTTTTCAGTGCCGTTGTAACTTTGAACCATCACTAAACAAAATGTTGTAAGTCGGAGGACTAGCTGTACAGTACTAAAGTTAGAAATATAATCTTTGTAAGAAAGTATTCTTGAGATCGAGGTTTGCATAAATGAAAATAACGATAGGCTTTATTCAGAAAATAAAGTCCGGTATCTTCAGGTTAAATTTATCTTGAGCAAGGAGCTTATTTCTCTGATGGAGAGAGAGAGAGAGCACAGTTTCTAATTTTAGATATTAACCTGATATGCTTTCTTTCCAACATCCCCTTCCTGAACAAGATGCTTGAGGACTCAGAGGCTGAATAGATCAAAACTGCTTTATATAAAACAGATCTTGAACAGATTTTGGACCCGTTTTTGGCATCTAAACTGCTTCGGTCACCTTATTGATCTTTCCTTGGTGAGAGAGAGAGAGAGAGAGAGGAGTTCATACTGTTGATTCTGGATCTCTCTGCAACTTTGGATACCATATGCCACAGTAGAGGCAAGAGGTTGAAGAGGTTGTTTTGGACACATGGGGGGTGGGAATTGATTACCGGAATTTATCCACGTCCAAAAGAATAAACATTGGGTACCAGCACCCATTTGTGGTTCACAAATAATTATTTTCCCTCTAAGAGCAAATAATCAACATAATGTGACTTTAATTTAGCAATTTATCAACATTAGCATATGCGTATGTTGATTATTTATTGGACACTATCCAGTAGTAAATGTGTTATAGTGCTAATAACTGCTAGTCCAAATCTTAAGTGATGCAGCAATTACTGCATAAAATAAATGTCAATCCTGTGCTAGTTGGTGTCTCCTGTTTGTAGTATTTCTCTTTTAATGATTTCAGATAAACCTCAGGGTGGTGATCCTTAGCACAAGTGTAGAGGTCTGGCTGAGAATGAAATTGTGGCACTTTCTAAACTGAAAAAAGGAAATTGAGGCAGGATGCAGCTTCAGCTTTATACCCTGTACTAAAGCAAAGCCATGCAAATTGCAATGTCTTTGTACAGTGTGTAAACTTAACTAGCCATTAAAAGCGGACCCCAAAGAAGCGATAGAAGGATTTATATTCATTGGAGAACTAATTTCTCTTTGGAATATATAATAGGCTAAGGTGTTCACATTGCATTACTCCACTACATGAGGCAATCCAGGAAAAAGTAGCCATGACATCCTTAACGATCTCAGGATATGCTTCTACCGTATTTTTCACGCCATAAGACGCACTTTCCCCCCCGCAATAAAGTGGGGGGGAAAGTGTGTGCATCTTATGGAGCGAATACTCCAAAAAAAGCGAGGGAGATCGATCCTCAGGGTGCCAGGAAGGCTTCAAGTCAGCCTCCAGCCCGATCTTTGAGCCTTGGAATCCCCCAAGGAGCGATTTCCGCGCACCCAGAAATCGCTCTGTGGGGTGCTCCTAAGTCCGTAGATCGACCTGCAGGCTGAATTGGAGCATTCCTGGCACCCCGCGAGTGTGCCGAGATCACTCCCGAGGTGTTCCAAAGTCTGGAGATTGGTCTGCAGGCCAAATTGGAGCATTCCCAGCACCCCATTGGTGCGCAGAGATCGCTCTGTGGGGTGCTCCAAGGTCCGGAGATCAGCCTGCAGGCCGAATTGGTGGCTTCTCGGCACCCTGTGGGTGCACGGAAATCACTCCGCGGGGTGCTCCAAGGTTCGGAGATCGGCCTGGAGGCCGAATTGGACCATTCCTGGTGCCCCTTGAAATTTTAAAGTTTGAACAAGCCAAAATAAGAATTCTTGAAAAATAGTTACAAGGAAAATATTGATTTAAGAGTCTGGATTCAATGGACATGTATATCCTGTGTGCTACTTTATTATGCAAATAATCAAAAAGATGTCATTTGTATAATACTGCTATAAGTCATGTATTCTCCAATTTAATGAACAATTAGGAATAACAGATACCTTTTCCAGACAAATGGCCCATTAAAATACTGAAAGCACAAGCAAAGGACAAATGGGAAAAGCTTAAGAGATATATGATTAACTTATGAATCTGCTGAGATGAAAAAAAGGAATTGGAAAGGAAATGGAAGCAGGGCTTCTAGATATGGAGTAGTACAAGTTGGGAACTCCAATGAGAGAAAAAAAGCAAAATATAAGGGATGTGGGGGATGGGGAGAGAGGGTTATATTTGAAATCAACCAGAAAGGTGGGGAAAGGAATAACAGTAAGTATCTTCTCTCAACCCCAATAGTGTCAAAATAGAACATTTGTGTACCTTATTTACAGTTGTGCTGCATATTAAGAAAAAATATTTTTATATGGTTGAAAATGGGCAGTGGCAAATTCAAATAACATTATTTAGGTTTTTTCCTGGTTAGCACTGGGGACAGGGAAGAGCACCAGGGAATCCCAGAGCCATCAAAATAACAAAAGGGCACTTATACTATTGTTGCTAAGAATACTACATGGTTGTGTCCATATCATTCTTAAGAGTTCAGATCAATTTGACCCAAGTCCAAAAAAGAAGCCAGGCATTATATATGAACCTATGCAGAGCTGATGAAGCAGGTCCTGTGTTCCCACCTCTTCTATGATCTAGTCAAGTGTCTGCTGCTAAATAGCTATTACAGGAGGATTAATGTGAATTATTGACTGTTAGTAATGTAATGTGGAAATTACTTAAGAAACAAAAGAGGAAATATGAAAGCCTTTCCTGAAACAGCACTTTTCTAAGCAGTGATTTATTATTCTCATGGATTTAAAGCATCAAACTACATATTAAATAAAACATATTAAGTATTGCTGATCAGGAGGAGCATTAGCAATAAATTATGAAAGGAGATAGCTATTATTTAAGAGCGTGTTCCTGAAAGGTTTTGCATGAGTGAGAGTCAAATGTTTTGTCCTTATCAGATTATTTGGGGCGCAATTATTTTTTATTGGTGACATCAATCTGAAAAAAATAAATGTTATATAAGCTTATTCCAAATTCTCCAGGGAAAATTAGAAATGCTGAATCTATTATGCTTGTGATTTATCTGTTCTCTACAATTTTATCAATGAAAGGGAACAAATTTGTAAAACTCTTCAAAGTTTGCCAAGTAGGAGGTCCATCTATGTAAAGATAAAGGAATGCCTGCTGTCCTTTTGACTCTAAGTGTCAATCTCTACTCATTTAAGACCCTGTAGTAAAGACATACCAACAATCAATAAATGTATTCTTTTTATAGCTGGGTGACAGTGGTATTTAGGCCTTAAAGTAGCTGGTATTTTTTCTCTCTCCTATGCTGGTTGAGAAACTTAAGATTAGTTGGTAAATGTGATTGTAAATGGACTCTGGAGCTATTACTTAAGGCTTAACCATAAAAAATTATTAGAAAGGAGTAGCATTATTTTACTAATGCCTTATCAAGCATCTGTAAGATACCTCGTATTTTTTTAGAAATAAGGAACAGTTGGACAAATGTTTGTTACTTATACAGCAACTCAGGATTTATGGGGTAACATTTAATTGATGGATTACACAATGTAAGCTTTAACTGCAGATTTTAAAAAGACCTTAGTTGATCAGACAACTCAACAGGCTTCAACAGATCCCTTTCATAATTTTCCTCTCCTTCTCTCAATAGAGTCCTAATTTAGATTCACGGGTATTAACCTAGCACGCAACAATACAGTTACCCTGGAGAAATCCTTGGAGGCATCAGTTCTTTTTATAGTACTTGCCTAGTACTTGAAGTAGGCCCCTCTTAAGGATGGCCACACTTCATAGTGTTTACAGAAAAAGCAGAAATGTTGCATCCTACTCCAAAAATGAAGTATTAGTTACATTTTAAAAGAGATCTTGTTAATTCCTACCAAAACTCTCCTGTCATAGATATTGGATATTGATTTATAGGGTGAGTGATTTGCTACGCACATCCAACATCCTTGAAAACATCTATTTGACACACTATAGAAGCGTGTCCTTTAGGAATCAGGCCTCAAAAGCAGTGAAGCAAACTATAAAACATGGTGAATATACAAGGATAAGTAGGAAAAAACCCTGTTTAGTTATCAATGACACTCACAGATACAGAATTTTTATTATACACATTAGAAAATGATAACATTACTTTTTGACATAATTGCCATTCAAATTGAGGCATTTGTCATAATATCTTAAAAGGTTTGAAATTCCTTCTGCAAAGAAATCTCCCTCCTGGGAATGAAGCCAGAAGAGGTGGTAGTTGCTTGGTGTCAAATCTGGGCTATAGGGGGAATGATCCAAAACATCCCAACGGAACTGCTCCAAAAGTTATTGGGTGCATCTAGCAGTATGTGGGCAAGCAGAATCGTGAACCAACACCACACCAGAAGTCAGCATGCTGTAATGCTTGCGTCTCACCGCTTTGACAATGACAATGTGCTTCGCAATGCTATTACAGGGTTGCTTCATTACCAGGTGGGAGATTTCTTTGCAGAAGAATTTCAAACCTTGTAAGACATCGTGACAAGTGCCTAAATATGAATGGTGATTATGTCAAAAAGTAATTTAAAATTGTAGTTTTCTAATGTGTATAATAAAAGTTCTGTATCTGTGAGTGTCTGTCATTGATAACCAAATGGAGGTGTTTTTTTTCTGAATTACCCTTGTATTTAAATAAATTGTGTCTAACATTTTGTTTACAGTCTACCTGAAACATACACTCAATATGTAAAATGTTTCTCATTGAATGCACATTTTCAGCGCTCTGTCTTCAATATGTACATCAGATATGGGAAATCTAATTTTTATAACCTGCCCACAATCAAATTATATCATGTCACTAATTTATACAATCAGCAACAGTGAAAAATCGCATAAAGATTCAACTAGGATAACTAAGAAGCTTGGCTGAAGGTGTTATGAATTTGCCTTACTTTGTCTGCCATTTATTTCTGAAGACTCTAGGGGGCTTACATTCATAAAAATAACAATCATTAAAAGCACAGCAAAATTAGTATATCCATTGTCTCTCAAAGGTTTAAATTCAGTGGCATCCGTTATTTCCAATGCTCCTTGGAATAGCAGGATTTTAATGGATTCCTGGAAAGGCAATCCTAACCTCAGGGATGGATAATGGCAGCAGGCAGTAGCTCCAAGGTGAATAGGTACTTTCTGAATAAATGCAGAAAAATAATTTTCATCGGTGCTAGCCAGGCCTCAAGGATTTTAAGAACTGAATAATCCTGCTCAGCCAATAACTGGATGACAATTTCACATTGTGTCATACCTTGGTTTGTTGGACTTCCTTTAATTTTTAATCTTAGCATCTTTCACTAAGCCAATGTGTGACTTCAATTCCTGGCATTTTTAGTAGTGGCCAGATTGACTTGGGAATTTGGGGAGCTGAAGGCTACATATTTAGAAGACATCAATGTTACTGACTTAAGTTGTGTGAATTCAGCCATTGTGATTTGTAAACCATGACTTACAGCTTTATATATATATATATATAAAGTGAAGCCAGTGCTTGTGGCTTATTTAAGAAACTAAAGTTAAACCAAGCTACGATTTTGTGAATATGTGAAAATATTTTACTAAATTAAATTTCAAAGGAAGTAGGAAAATCTATGGAGGTATTAAGTATTTTATGAATACAGGTGACATTGCAACTTGCAAGCATATGACTCCAGCTGAGCTCTTAACATAATCCTATAATGCAAACATTATTTGAATATTTTAGAAATTTTTATTGTTCTTTACACATAACTATGAAAAGCAGTTAAGGGAAAATATATACAATATAAAGCTTATAATAAAACTAATATTAAAAGATAACTCTACAAAAATGTATCAATATTCTAGATTTTTTTTTTTAGTGACTATAGAGGACAGGCCTTTTTTTTAAGGAAGAATATGATGGGAACTAAAAGTATCAAGAATTAAGAGATTAGTACTTCTGGTAGCATTTTTCTTTATCTTGACTTTAAACATGGAATTGAAAGAACAGCCCTTGTATATAGTCTAAAACAGTGCAAACATTGATACGAGAGAAGAAACATACCTTAAGGTTTCAGGTCCTGTGGTTTTTAAGCTCAATGTAATCTCTGATTAGCCTAGAAGCAAAATATAGAGCTGTCTCTGGCCTAAAGAAGCTCTCACTTCTTCCGAGATAAAACCAACCTCATTGAGAGACCTGAAGGAAATCTGGCTTCTTTGAGAATAATATCACTATTTCTATTTATGCCTCCCAGCAGTGAGGCTAGCATCTGTTTATGAATAGGTAGGTGGGACCCCACCCACAAAAGCGGTATTGACCTTGATTTAGCCTTTGCTTTTTTTTGGCTCTAGCATAAAAAGATGGATAAAAGGAAAAGTGGGATAGGAAGCAGCAGACATCCTTGAGCTGTAAGAAGGCTGATGTCCCTGAAACTTGTATGTTGCTCAAAAGCTTGGGAGATATAGCCCAATCCATTTGGAAAGATGATTATGCATATAACTGATCTATGGAGTGTTTCTGTGCATGGTATTACTTTAGTTTAGTTAGTTTGCAATATTTACACACCACCCTCAAATAAATTCTGGATAGTTACTTACAGTGTTGCCTGCACTTTTTAGGGAGAAACAGGGTGGTGCCTGTCAATGTTTTTTTCTGTGACTGGATTCATAGTCACTTAAATAGATGGAATTAACTCGTTTTCTGGGATTGTACAATACACTAGTGTATAAATTAACAAATCAGTATATGTATCAGAAAACCATAAAAACAGAACCCTATCATAACCAAATTAGTATGATTAAAAGCATTGTGATCCAATTAAACTGTGACAGAACTGATCAAAAATATAAAGTTTGGCCTGAAGAAGCATCAGTATGTTGTTGATGGTCAAATGGATCCAAATGTTGAACATTGCAATGCCTTGAAGCTAGGTAAGCTATATAAACGCGAAAAAACTGACTGACTGACTCATCACCAGATCTCAAAAACGACAATCTACAAACATGAAATTTGGTACATGGGTTCGTCTTGGCATCTAGGCGATCACTAAGAAAGGATTTTTCAAAATATTAATTTTTAAGCGAGTTATTTTAAAATTTAATTCCGGAGGGGTAGAGGGTTCTGATTGGACAAAATATCCAACATCATTT
>JANHFO010003300.1:62748-74838 GCA_032468095.1 Pareas carinatus
TATACTATTTCTGTTTTCCTCCTCTAAAAACTTGGTGCGTCTTATGGTCAGGTGCGTCTTATGGAGCGAAAAATACGGTATGTCAATAGAATCATAGATTTTCTGCGGTGTTATAGATGCAACTAAATTCTCTGAGTCAAGATTTCTGGATGATTTATTGCTTTTCAAAAAATTGCCTGGTGCCTATAACTCTATTAGGGTTGGACGATGGCTCAATGATTACGATGTTGGGCTTGTTGGCTAGACCTGAGTGCCACATGACTGGATGAGCTCCTGTCTTCATCCCAGCTCCTGCCAACCTAGCAGTTTGAAAGCATGCAAGTGTGAGTAGATAAATAGCCGCTTTGGTGGGAAGGTAAAAGTGCTCCATGATATCATGCCAACCATATGACCACGGAAATGTCTTTGGACAGCGCTGGCTTAATGGCCTTGAAACAGAGATGAGCACTGTTCCTATAGTTGATAGCAACTAATAGAGTAAAATCTTCAGAAATTCCTTGTTTATAACTCCATTTGCTGAAATATAAAACCTAAAACTTGAAAATTACTTTCATTATAATTTCTATGAATTAGCCAATTTAATTTTTTTAATAGACATTATGTTACCTTTTTTCGGATGTTTCAAGTGAAAAACCAATAACTGCCTGTTCCAATATGTTTGTTTCACTGATTTTATGAAATATTCCATTTCCAATGCATATAATTGATCTGTCTGTAACTTAAAGAATCTAAAACATAATATGCATTCTGAGTTTGATTTGTAGAATACACTTTCAGTGCTTCTTTTAATTCCAGTTTTCATATTCTATGCTGCAGCGCACACATCTTTTTCCTCCAGGAGGTGTAGGCTATTATCTCACCATAAATATATGCTTATCCCAATCTGCCCTCTCTATTTATTTGAGAAAAAAAGAGTAAAAACCCTAGTATATCTTTTTTGTGGTTGTTCAACAAATTGAGAGTCTTTCAGCAAAGATTTATTAAAATACTATATGATGAAATTCTACTTTTCAAAGCCAATGATTATACTACTGGTGTGTGATCAGAAATGAGCTTGTTTAATTTAGTTTGTTATGGCTGTAGATCAGAGTAACTTAAAATAATAAAATAGGTACATCAAAATTGAAACATGAGTAAAACAATATATCAGAACCCATCTGAAAATTACATTAACATAAAATACTTGCACGTAAACTATCTGAAGCAACTGTTTACATTCCATCATAGCTAGTATAGAGAAACTCACTGTATTCTCTGAGATTTCTGCCTCCTGATCAGCTCACAGGAGACTAAACACTAAGTAAACAATAAGTTGTGATGGGAAAAATATATACAGACAGACACTGAATTTCTCTATAAAAGAATGCAGGGCACCACTGCATGACCTACAATTTTGGTTTTCCTTTAAATCGCAAATAGATGTCATTCTTCAGGAATATTCCAAGATCTCTTCTGTAAAACAACAGATAGTCTCTGCTGAAAGGACTGAGTTTGGGATTCATTGTAGAACCAGGAATGCATTCTTTTAAAAACCCAGTTGAACAACTTCTAAAAAAACTTCTTGTCCTTCTAGTCACATATTTGAAAGCCACAAGATAGCTGTTCTTTCAACATTCACTTCCAACTCTTTTTGTTCACTAGATATATAGTGACCTTCTTTCATATGAAAAAGACTTAAAATGTCCACTTTTCATTAATCCTGTTGAGAGAATAATGCATATTGTCATTATTTTCATGCAGGATTCATATTAATTGTTCCTGCAATTTAAGCTAGGTTCCTTTAAAAGTTGCTTTTTCTTTCATGACTGTTTTTGCCCCAAGTTTAATTCTTGAAGCTATCAAGTGATTTGTCCCACATTCGGAATTCTCATTAATCTTTTTTCATTCACTAATTTCTCAGTTTTCATCATAAACAAAGCAATCTTGCTTTTTGGTTCATTCCTTTTTTTCATATATATTGCATATCTAAAATAGAGGTATTCTTAAACTATGCATCTCTCCTTATTCTCATTCATTCTTAGTCTCCAAATGGCCTAGATTCTTTTTTGTATTCAGCTCACATTCATTCAGGATGTTGCAGATTTTTTTCCTCCATAGTCATTCCCTATTCTTTCAGTTTTACCATTCATTAGAACACAACTAGTTATCACAAATCTAAGCTTTTCATACCAATACATATTTTCTGGTACACATTGCATAATCTTTTCTTCATTTAATTTATGCAATACTTCCCTGCATACATTCTTCAGTTCTCTGTCACAAAACCAAACTGTTTTCATGCATACCTCTGGCATTATTTGTCTTTTTTTTAATTTTACAAAAGCACAACAAATATTTTGATTGTCTGTTTTCCTTTATTCATTAATTTATGAGGGGATCCTTGGTGCTCTCTGAGCTTGGTTGTTTTCTTGCAGATATTTCGTTACCCAAACTAGGTAAAATCATCAACCCTGAGCTATAAATATTCTCTTTTATTGATATCATTAATTTATGCTTTTTCTTTCCTTAGATGCAAATTACAATGTGTCCTATATGCCTTAGTCATCAGTGGATGGGCCCATTGCTAATTGCTCTTCACAGTTTGTGATAATAATGCTAAAAGTGAATATAATGGTTAGTTTGAGCATCTTTTATCCAAAAACCATGCTTAACCCCAGTCATGGTCCCATTCTCCTATGCGGGCTAAGATCTGTAATGTTGAAACTACTTTGCAAACACCAGAGTATTGTTTTCTCCATTTCATTGTTCAGAAGATACATGCACTGCCCTGATAACTCAAGGTGTATTCAAAGCTGAACCATTTCATTGCCTTGGACTAACCTGCCCTTTGCACAAAATTTGATCCTTATAGTTCTTCCTATTTATTCCCAGTATTTGCTCCATGTTACAGAGTTTTCAGAGTTGCTTATAAGAAGAAATAAGTCCATTTGAATGCAATTTTTTAAAAGTCATTTAATGAAAAAATGTCAAAGTAATTTTAAAACATAATTATAATTTAATTACTCAAAATAAGAAAATCCTAACAGTATAATATTAATTTCCACCAAATAAAAAGTCCTGAATTGTGACTGTAGGCTTTTAACTAATAGATTACACAGGGGTAAACAATTCCTTTCCCTTTAAAAAAAATAAAGATAGGTGATAGTAGTCATTGGATAAAGCAACTTCCTTATGGATATTTGATCTGTGATGGCAATTTGATGCATCAATTTAACTTGCATTTAAATACAGTTTTCCTTGTTTCTGGTATAATGGGATATGTACTAAACTATATATATTTTATACCATCTGTGCTTTAATTTATGTTCTTTTGATAACGAGAATTGATCAATATATGTAATTAAGAGATATCCCATAACTGGACATCGCATTTCAACTAAGAAAAATTGATTGTTTGAAGAGGAGCATCAGATTATAAAGTGATCCAGAAGGGATTGGAAATTTTAGCTGAGAACCGTCCTTTTTAGAAAAATTCCTATTATTATTAAAAATGAACAGTAGATGGCAGTATGAGTCCACTAGTCTGAATAAATTAAGACATTAGAAAGGGAGGGAAATGAAAAGAAATTATTTATTTTGCTCCATATTAGTCTTGTGACCTAATCAGTAAAAAAGTCATTATTCACACAACACTGGGCAATATGCATTGTAATTTTTAACAAATAATGGGGAACTGTTAACGGTTTCACAGGAAATACAGCCCTGTCTTGAGCAGCAATGGTCATTTATCATTGCACTTTGTGAAATCTCTCATTTGTTCTAATTTGAATGTAAATGACTCTAAGGTTTTACAAATAAGGTGACAGACTCACATAAATGTAATTGCAGGGTTCATCTCTCTCTTTTTATATATCACTCATTAAGTTATGAATTAAATACATCGTATTAAACCAGGGGCATGTCCAATGATGATATTGTAATGGCAAATTACTCCATGCTATTAGAGGTGTATTTTTTATTCATGGACATTAATTTGTCATTAAACGGCATTAGTTTAGCACTTTTATGTGGGAGACGTGACCTGAAAGAGGAGACTTGCTGCTGTAATGCAAGAGAAGAGAAATATGAATACCAGATACATGTCACTCTTTAAGCTCTTCAAATGAAATGGAGGACAATTTATATCAGCTTCTCTAAGTCTATCCACCCACATGAAGAAATTCTTTTTTAAATTGGTTTTTATCCATGTTCAGAGACACCTCTGAAGAATGAGTAGCCTTCATTTTTAAAATTCCGTTTCCCATTCGAAAGCTATGGAGAGAGGTTCAGATGGGAAAATATTAAATTCATTTTCAGAAGTCTCCCAGATCTTTGCTGAATTTTGATTGATTACTCCTTTCAGTGATCAAAATTAGAGATGATAATCTGTTTTGCTTTTAGTAAGAGAAACTAATTTATTTGGTGGGCCAAAGTTGTATACTATAACAATATTGTATACCTGCGAGAAAGTAACTTATTTGGTGGACCAGTGTTGTATTTTATAACAAGAATGTATACCTGAATAGAAAATAAAAAATCCAAAGAGATGCCTTCATAAAAAAACAAGCAAACCCTATTTGAATTTAATTGGCTCTTTTGGAAATACTTAAGCAAAAGATAAATTCTTGTGAGAAAGGGAGATTTGGGGCATAAGGAACTAACTTTTAAACTCTGTCCACCCTTCCTTCTCCTCAGTTCTACCACTGAAGAATTCACAGAACATTTGGAGAAGGTGGAGTGTGTATGCATCAATAATTAGTTGTATATTAAGGGTTTCTGATGGGTGTGTATTAAACATGAAGAAGCAAGATAAGTGGGAGGAAATTGAACCTCCAAGACCTTATTTCCATCCAGTCTCTTAACCATAGTTAAAGAGAAAGCTTCCTTTTTCTAGCATTGTTCAGGCATTGAGGGAGACAAGGGGGACCAAGGTCAGAATCACTTGGGCATGTCTAAATTAAAGCAAAGTGTAGTTCGTACTAAAGTGACAACAGACCAAATACAGAAAAGAGAAACAAAGGCAAAACGGAGAAGAAATATCGAGAGAGGGAAGGAATATGGAAACACAAGGAATGCATGTGAATCCTTAGCTCCATTCGTGGGATAATAATAACATTATATTTGCCATTGTCTCCAAGAATTAAATCTTTAAGGACATTCCCCCAAATACCAGTAGTAGTGAATGGACAATGCCAGAAAACATTTAACATTTGGTCTAATTCCTTTTTGTGTCTGTGGATTCTGCATAGAGCTTTGTACTGGATTGTAAAGCATTTCTATTCATAGAGATAGAATGACATTTAAGACATTGAAGAGTTGATATAGCTGTAATGTTTCAATTCCTATTTTCACTAGGACCAACTGATTCTCTGAAGCACTTCTGTGAAATCTAAAAAAAAATTGTAGAGAATCTTAAATAGCTTTTGCGAATTCAGTAGTAGGCTTAAATTTCTTTTTACTGCCTTTTGCATTTAGTAAATCTAAAAAATGCTATGTTCTTCCTCTCTGTCTTCAAGCATGCGTATATGTATTTGGGACAGAGGGGGGAAAATCATATATATTTTATGTATGATTTCCACATAATTTTAGTAAATTGTCCAGTGAATTACATGTGTATATACGAATATTGGAAATGGAGCAGTAATACCTTGACTTACAGCTGTTCTCTAATCCAAAAATAAAGCAGGTGGAATAACAACTGGGTATGTTGCCTTGGATATTAATGGCTTGGTTCAGCAATGGAATTCTAAAGCTGTATACACTTTTTCTGTCTTAATTATGCATTCATTAGAAGCTTTTATACCCAACAGAATAAAGTAAATATTTTTTGATCTCTGTAGTGTGCTCCCAGATTGTAGATTTGCACAGCAGGGTCTTGATAATCTGAATAAATTGTATTTCCCCAAGGAGTTTATCTTTCAAATAAGGTCATAAAGAAGTACAGCCTCTCCCCATAGTTCTCCTTGTGTTTTTCTTTCCTTTTTATAGCACAGCACACAGGAACAGAGGTATATTATACTCAGTTCAGTTGTGTGCGTGGTTGCGATTAACTTTCATTTATCAGACTGTTATTGATATACATCCTTTTCTGTGGCATATGCAGTGATTAAAAAAAGGAAAAACAAATTTGAAATATGAAACAATGCTAAAAGGAAAAGTTCATTTGTTGTTATCCTAGGTGGTGTTCTCTTTACCACAGTTGCTGTGTGTGTATGTATGTGTGTGTGTGTGAACGTATTCATACTGTAAGGGGGATACCTATTTGGACCTGCATGTCATGTAAATGTATAAAACATGTATAGCATTATGAAGCAGGAGAAGCACTCTGAAAAACCTACTTAATTAATATTGCCAATCTAATATGATGACATTTTATATTAATGATGAAATATTTATCAATGTATCTTCATTGTTAAAACTCTTGGTAAATTGTTCTTATGCATGTTTACTCAAAAGTAAGGCTCAAAGAATTCTATAGTATTTCCAGAAAATTGTTATATTAACAATTTGTATGTTTTATGGTAAACTTCTGTGATATATTGATAGTTGGCACAGTGCAAGGTCTAATCAATAATAATACAGTATTATAATTATAGCACATCCCTTGTCAGTTTTAATTATATGTAATCTTTGTCCACTGAATCAAAGTTAATTTGTCTAATAAATAAATGAGCAATTTGTATATGATTTAAGTAAGGGATTTAATATCCCTGCTTGGAATTTGTACCTTTGGTAGGGATAGTTGGATTGAACCATGAAAATATAAGAAGAACAATTTCAGTATTAAAGTACTGCATTTTTAGTTGCATGTTCCGTTTTAATTATAAGCAAGGTAAGCATAATACAAGTTTGTTTATTATTGTTCTTCGTATATTACCAGCTAGTGTGAGTGTTGAAAAGTGCAGTAGCCTGTTTTCAGTAGTGACTGTGATGGATGATTAGCAGTGGGCGTGTTTACTTGTCAGATTTATGAGTGAATCTAGAGGCTAGTGGTTCAGTGTAATATTTGAAAACTGAATGGGGAAACTGGTTGCCTCCTGAAGTTTTCTGTGGTATCACAATCCTACCTAAAAGCAGCAGAAGATCAGCATAAGGTAATAGAGATTGGAATGCTGGCTGTTTAGTTAGAGAAAGAGGACAGTGCAGAATGTTACAGTGGTTCAAAGTAGAAGGTTCCAGGAAGAACAAAATGTGCTTGGGAATCTTGGGAATCTTAGTTATCTAAATGGATACAGTAAATTGTGCAGTTACAAGAAATAGCTATGACTGTATTGCAGACTGGGTTTTTGGAATATATATGATCATTAGAGCTGGGCGAAGTTTGAAATACGATTCAAAATATGTTTTGTAAAATGATCCTTTTGAATCCACATTTTGAAACAATTCACAGCATCAAATCAAGTACCTTTTGATCTTTTCTGGAAAATAGTTCAGGAATGATGGGCATTTGGACTTTGTAAAGTCTCAGACGTTGTGAATGTTCACAAAGCACAGGGGTGGGCTGTGTGATGTCTGATGCTAACATGACAATTTGGAGACCGGTATGCTATCTTTTCCTCATCCTTTTGATTTCTAACATAAGGGGTGGAAGGGCAGCGTTCCAAAAATTTACTGTGGCGATTAATACTTTTGAACATATCCAGTTGAAACTGGGAGGATTAATTTCTTCAGAAAGGTTTACCATCCCTGCTATTTTAACCCAATTATGCCTGAAAAGAAGACTCTTCAAGCATTTTGATGCTTCCTCAGAATAACTTAATGTCCTTTTATCAAATAGAAACTTGAACTGTGAATCAGTCTAACTCAAATCAGATTTCAGATTTTAAATTTAAACTGGAACTTGTCTGATTTAAAAGATAAAGGCTCCCCCTGCACATGTGTGCTAGTCGATCTGACTCTAGGGGCCGTGCTCATCTCTGTTTCTAAGCCAAAGAGCCAGCCCTGTCCAAAGATGTCTCCATGGTCACGTGACCAGCATGACTAAACGCCTAAGGCACACGGAGCGCTATTACCTTCTCACCAAAGTGGTCCCTATTTTTCTACTTACATTTTTACATGCTTTCGAACTGCTAGGTTGGCAGAAGCTGGGGCAAGTAACGGGAGCTCATTCTGTTATGCGTGCTAGGAATTCAAACTGCCGAACTGCTGACCTTCCAATCAACAAGCTCAGTGCCTTTATCCGCTGATTGTCTGATTTAGATACTAATTGTTGCTAGTTTCCACTGGTTACAACCCGTGCCACTTAAATAATAATAAAGTAATTGTACAATACGTAGGAGATTGCTCTTCTTGTATGAATATCCTTGGTCCACAAGAATGTAGGCAAGGATAAGAACCATTCTGGTTAACAACCTGAACTTTCATTTGTGAATAGTAATATCTGCAAAACTTTGGGTATTCATTGTAATATACAGAACAAATAATATGTTTAAAAGAACTATCACAAACTTTGGGCATTCATTCATTTCAACCTTTATAAATACTATGCCTCAGATTAAAGCAATCCAAGCTGATGGCTTTCTAGCCTGCACTTTATACACATCCAATGTAAATTAGCCCATTATCTTTCTTGGTGTTTGGTTCCACTGTCAAATTGCTCTTACTACTAGAACTTGTTTTTTTAATTTTTTGCAGTCAACCAGAATCTGACTTCTTTTAACTTAGGAGTTGTGATAAAAGTAAGATGGAATTGACTTGTGAATCAGAGGTCCTGAGTGAGAATCAAAGGGCCTTCAGCGAAGTTAACATGGCAATAGTTCATGCCGAATGTGAAAGTAAACCTTGAGCAAACTCCTTTAGATGACTGGTAAGATCTGTCTTGTGGTTCGATGCAGGCTAGGTCTAGGCTGCTTGACTGTCTAGAATTGGTGATGAGCCAGTAACGGGGTTACTGGAGCTGAAGACTACTGATCAGCTCTTTGGAGGCACTGGAAGCTGGAGACACTGCTACTTATTTGATGAACATTTATCAGTAGTGTGCTGGCAACAGTGATGGAACTGACTGTATTCTTCAGGTATTAGTGGCTAGTTTTGTTGGGATGGCTTTTCCATTATGGCTTGCGGTGGTGGTGATGGAAACTCTAGAGTTACCTTCCGTAGAGATTTGGAAGGCGTGAACATCCAGTGACAGTTTTCAGTAACACTGGGAGCATGAGTAGTATGATGTACTGATTACAAGTTTTATTTGTGTTTTGTGCTGCCACGAGGCCCCCACCACATTGACAGTAGCTCTCTTATCTCTTATAAGCTACAACAGAGCTCAGAGGTGTTAAGGGGTTTGTTGACTGTTCTATTTTACAGGGGAACCATGCTTTTCTATTTTCCATTTTCAAAACCTGATTGACAATAATAGGACCTGTGAGATATATCAAAAATGGGTATTGGTGGACAGTGTTGAGGAATGGCCGTGTCTGTGCTATATTTATTTCCGTTAGTGAGAGACATGGAGAATGGTAGTGATTCCCCCAGTTCTTCAGGTAGGCAATTCTTGAATATAATTTAGTGCTGCGGCTATTTTGAAGAGAGAAAAGGTAGGGGATGATGTTGTATTCCCAAAACCTGGTTAGTCAACTAGTTGAATGTTTTTGTGATATTAAAGGTGAGTTGGGATCCTTCGTTCAAAAGGAAAGAGGATAGGGATTGGGTGAGTTAATATATAGGAGAGCAGAGTCAGACAATAACACAGGGAAGGAGGGGAGATATGGTGAGATATGCTATAATATGCCATACAGCTGATAAAGCTGCATGTCAAAAAATGGTATGCCAGTGATGCATACAGCTGATTGGATAGCCTACTTTTCAACCAGCAATAAGCCTTTTGGAAGCGTAATTATAGTTGTATAAATCCTTGGAGTCAACTGAAGCATAGCTTAATGTGGTTACCTGGAAGGGTTAGAACTTAGTGGTCCTGAAGAAGTGAATAGGGTCCTTGTGATAGAAATGCGGCCACCTGTGATTTAGACTCATTCCTCCTGGTTGATTAAGGTTTCCCAGGAAATGGTTTGTAGTTGCCTTCAGGTACTTCCAGGTGGTGTTGATTATTTCCTTAAGGTATGGACTGGTTCCTCCAGCTCTTAGAAAATAATGATCTGTCCTGTTCTCACAAACACCATTCCTCCATTCAGCAGACCTGGACAATTTTAATCCTAAGAAGGTAGACAGGTTCCATCTCCATTGGCTATAAAGGAAAGTGATTATGCAGACATTTTTCAGTTGGAATTCAGTTTGAGGTACAGTACTGGGCTAGTATCGATTGCACTTGTAGATGACCTGCGCAGGATCATAATGGCGATAGTATAGATAGATTATAAAGCTAGATAGCCTCAAGGCAGGGAGAGAGGAATGTCGAGCTCCGTGCCTGCTTGGAATGGGGATCGGCAGCCAAGATCCAGGCATGCATGGAGCTTGGGGTTTTTCTCTTTCCTGCCTCTGCAGAGGGAGCAATGCAGAAGTGAAGAGAGAAGGATTTTAAGCTCTGTGCCTGCTTGAAGTTTGACTGTGGAGATCCAAGCAAGCATGGATCGACAGGGAGCTCTTTGAGCTAGCCCCCAGAGACAAGAGGGAGTTATTTCGGCAAGCATCAGCAGCTGGTAATCTTCCTTGCCGGTTCCCTCATTGACTTTCCGGGAAAGGCAACAGAGAACATTGCAAATGACAACCACATGATCATGGGGTACTTGGCAACTGGTTGAAAGTGCAAAAGCACTCAGATTGTGATCATGTGACTGCAAGGGAGCATGGTAACATTTTGTGATGTTCACAAGTGCTTTGTAGGCCAAAAAAGCCCTCTTGTAAGGCAGTTGTAGTCCTTAAGCGAGAACTACCTGTATGTTTGTGGTTTATCCTCACTCATGCTGTATTTTTGTTGCATTGTGGGTTTTTTGGTTGTTATTTGTCAGTTTACTTTTATCCTTTTAAGCCTATGTCAGCACCTAGAGTTGCTGTTCACTAGTTGGATATCTATATAAATCATTCAAACCCCCCCCCCCAAAAATGAACAAACCTAAATCTATTATTCTATATTCTGTGGTCTGGTATGAAAGAAAACATGCCTCAACTGTCTTCTGTGTAATATGATAGTCCCTTTGACTCATCTTTTTTCCAAGGCCGAATATATCCAGTTTCCTCAATGTCTCTTTATTGGGGTTAGTTTCTAATCTCTTGATAATTTTTGTTGCTGAAAATTTGCTTCATTTCAGTGTATTATTGCTGAAATAAATTACTTCTTAGGCTCCTTGAAAAACAAATATCTCTCATATATATTAAAATGTGATGCGAAAAGGCAGATTGCAATGTTATGTTTCAAGCAACTGATTTAAGATACTATTGGTATGAGAATGCTAAAGAAAGTTAATCTTTTTTCAAAAACTTTCTATACTGTTATCATTATGTTTCCAAAAGTCTTATTGCTGATTGGAAAGTAGGTTATCTGATCAGCTTTATGCATCTCACCAACTCGGCATGCCACTTTTGGCATGCAGCTTCATCAGTTGGATAGCAGGGTGTCACAGTGTATAATTTTAAGCTGAATAAGTGATTGGTATTACAGTGACAATAATTCTGTTGTAACAGGCTGATCATTTCCAGGATTTGGAATTCAAAAGTAACATTTCTAGTGTTCAATGGATAAGAATGCATTCTAATATGAAATCATCATTGCCATCAATTATTGTCATCACCATGTGGGGAGAAAAACTTTTTTGTTTATTTTTTATTGCTTTTAAAATAATAAAGAAAAAAACACATAGATGATTATAATATAAAACCATATGTTCTCAAAGGAAAAAAATGCAGATAAAGTACTTAAAAAGTATAATATTATTACAGTTAACAATTATAATTCTAGGTATACACGTCTAATGTCGATGCGATGCATACACACACACACACACACACACACACACACAGAGTAGGTTTTGTGTGTGTGTGTGTGTGTGTGTGTGTGTGTGTGTGTGTGTTTTCGTAGATTTTCACGGGTACAGGTATTTGGGTCCAGGTGTGTTCGGGTCTTTTCCCATGTAGACTAGCAAGAAATCAAAAGCACCAGCCTGAAGATGGCAAGTGAGACCTTGCCGAAACGTCGCCAAGAGACTTTCCACTCTACACAGGAAA
>JANHFO010003300.1:76461-86704 GCA_032468095.1 Pareas carinatus
GTCAAATGAGGACCCAGATTGTTGGGGGCAATATGCTGATTTCTGTAAACCGCTTAGAGAGGGCTATAAAGCACTCTATAAGTCTAACTGTTATTGCTATTGCTATTAACATCACAGTAGAAGAACACAATGTAGAAATTCACAACATATTTTTCCTTTATTTTGTGTTAATTTTCAAAGTCGTGCTCAGGAAGTAAGATAACTTAGGAAGAAAAAGACAACCTTAAGAGAAATTGCAACTTCACAGCACTTGCATGGACTGTATCAAGGATTGTCTGTTGCAAAAACCTCAGATCATTCCAAGACTGATGAATATCAGCTGAGCACTCTAGATGTTTAAGAATTCTGGGTAATAAATTTCTGCAAGCTATAATATTATTAATATTGTTAGTTAGTTGCACAGTCAGACAGATATTTAGACTGGATTTGGCATTTTTATCTACCAGTTGAATTTATCCTAAAGGACCTGAGATAGGCAGATGTTGTTTGATGATGTTAGCAGGAAGCATGCTGTTCCTTTTGCAATTGACTGATAGTAATTTTGTCAATGCCAGTGGTACTTAAGTGATACCTCAGTTGTTTTGGGATTGTAGCCAAGGTGCCTATTATTGTTGATAGTATATTTGCTTTCTTTTGCAACAGTTTCAACTTCTATTTGCAATCTTTATATTTTGTTATTTTCTCCAGTTCTTTCTCTTCTCTTCTGCTGTCTCCAGGAATTACAGTATCCGCTATCCAGACTTTTTTGTCTTTCTTATCAACAATTGTTAAATCTGGCATGTTATATGGTGTAGACACACACACATACATAAACTCCCAACTGAAAAGTATGGCTTTATATTATCTACACAGAGACTGAGGTAGCAAAATAGTTCCTCTTGTGGTGTCATGCTTTGTGGCATGTATGATGTGATTTTAAAAAAGGAGAGAACAATTCTCACAATCTAACAGCCATACTTCAGAGAGCATCTTAGATGAGAAAAGCCTGCTTTGGGAATAATACATTTCTCTCTCCCGTGGTCCCCCATTTCTCTGGAAATATACTTTGTCAGAATATGCTGTGCTGTTCACAATTCTTGACTTTGTTGAATAGAAAATATACTATCACCAGTTAGGAAAAGAGGGAAATAGAAAGAGGTAACAGAACAACAAGCAAGCAAAACTGAAAGATCGAAGCAGAGTAGATTATAGGAAGATAGCAAGACAAAACATGAAGATGCCCTGTGTGGGTGTTCAGAATTAGGGGAGTTATAGTCTGCAATACTTAGAGGACCCTGGATCTCTTATTCTTTTCTTTAGTGAATATATATTATTGTGCTGACATAAAACATTTTGTCTTTTTGGTTTAGACAGCTAATTTGAAGGACATGGGAATGATGAGTTTGGAAATAGGAACTTAAAAGGACAAGATTTAGATTTGGATTTGAATTTGATTCATATGTTAACAATATGTTTGGCTATTTTGAATTTAGAATAGATCCAGATATGTCATAGTGTGAAATTCTTATTCTCAGAATGTGTCTTTCTTTTTTAACTCTGTGGTAGGCCTACATTCTTTGCTTCTATTTTTATTTTTAGATGTCAAAAAACTGTAAAACGGAAAAAATTGTTCAAAGTCTTTTGGCTGGTTGTGCCAGAAACTATTGGTCTGCGTGCATTCCTAGTCTGTACTTTGATTGATTCTGGTCAATTCTGACATAAGGAACTATGTTCTTCTGCTGATTTTAGATAGTAATTCAACAATCTTATACGTACACATAGTAGTTAACAATAGTTAGCACAATGACTACATTTGAATATGTCTTCTATAAGTCTCCCTATTCTTTTTCTATAGCATTGAAAGAGAAAGAGTAGCTCAACTTCATCATAAATCAAGATATTTTAAAAAGTCTGATTTCATTAGGATTTAATTACATCTAACCTCTAAAGGTACCATTTCCTGAAACTTCTTAAAACTGGTAGGACTTAATGTTTTGTCTCTCATGAATTTGGGAGCTTGCATACAGTATATGCAGTACCCTTTTACCTTTTTCAGAGATGAAATTGTTTTATATCTTTTTTCAGAATTATTTCAGCAGCATTTTCCTACTTGAATTGAGATAATAATAGGATATTCATTCCAGATTCTTCATATATTTATTTTTAAACATGTACACCCTTATAGCTATGTGATAGGTAAGAGAAAACCTGTCTCCACTTTAATTTTTATTGTCTCTTTTACAGCAAAAGCATTGTTGTAATGCATTGTTTTGCTCCATTTGGGTAACTACGATATTTGAATGGTCAGTGTAGATTCATTGCTAGGATTCAGAAATGTCCCTGAATTGATGTGGTTCCTCTATCCTGCCGGGGTGGATTTCAGAGTATAATTAAAAATATGCTTTCTTTGGCTTTCTAAAAAAAGTAAAGAAAGCGCGGTTTTACACTTTGGTCTGGGTTCTGAATCTACATACATGTAAATAAAAAATCATTACAATTAAAGGGACTGATTTCAGAAGGAATATTTTTGTTTAGTTTTGAAGTGGATTTTTAAAAATTTAAGTGCTTCAAAAGGACAGTGAGTTAATTTAACTCTTGATCAGATTGACTGTTTTTCAAGATTTGGCCTCTTGTCTCACATTGAGAGGGGTTCTCCCTTCCCCCTTTGCGTCCTGGATGGGATGATGGTCTCAAGCTCAGTTCTAACAAAACCAAGTAGTTGTGGGTTTGGGGGACCATCTGGAACCAGGAAATTTCCATCTTTGGTTCTGAATGAGATTTCACTACTCCAGATAGACCCAGTACACAATTTTGGAGCCCCTCAGATTCTTGAAGAGCTGATAGCATCTGTGGCTCAGGGAACAAATCCATCGTTTATGCCAGTTGCATTCATTGTTGACCTGTGTAGTGTCACTCAGACTTAGTCACCTCTCTTCTGGATTACATGAGCATGCTCAACATGGAGTTGTCCCTCAGACCACTGGTCTAGAACAAGGGTCTCCAACCTTGATTTTATGACTTGTGGACTACAACTCCCAGGTTTCCTCAGTCAGCTGGCTGAGGAATAATGGGAGTTGAGGTCGACAAGTCATAAAGTCACCAAAGTTGGAGACCCCTGATCTAGAATGCAGCAATGTGAGCAGTTATGGCCATACCTTAATGTGTCCATGGAACCCCACTCTTTTGCAGAGTATACAGGTTACTCCTGACCTTCCAAGTGCAATACAAGGTGCTGCTTATTTGTGAGACCACTTATCTCAGCTTATTTCTTCCCAATTGACAAGATTTTCTGCTGTAAAATAGGGCCATCTGGATGAATAAATGAATTTGAGATACTCTGGCCAAACTTTAAGAGTAGCCCAGGGATCCAATGCGAAGATTTTAACTTGGTAGAGTCTTATTCAGAGCATTTTATTGTGGACTGTAATGCAGTCTGCTGTAAGAGCCTTAAAACATAGGAACATAGTTTTCTACCAAAAAGAACATTTTACTATAGTGGTAATCATCTTTTGTGCTGAAATTTAAGGAAAACAGATCCCCAATTGGCTATTGCAAGTTACTGATTAGAAAATTAAAGCCATGTAATTGTAGCTGTATAATCTCCTATGATGCTGGGCTTTAGTCCTTGACTGGGCAGTTCATAAAGTGCCCTATTATTTTCTGCCAGGTTTTTGATGATGTTCTTTTTGAAACTGATTATAGAAGGAGAAATCATCCATATTTTTTTAGTATTCTGTCTCCTTTCCTTTCTGCAAAAGTTGAGCCTATTCTATTTTTTTAAACCTCACAACAAGCTCATGAAGTCAATCCGTGTGAGAAATAAGCATACCTGGTAGATTTTGAATGGACCGATCCACATTTTTGAATTCAATTTGCCTTTGTTGATTGCTCCAGCCACAGCCAAATTTGTATCCTTTTGTTCTGTGATGTATTTGTTCATTTGAAAAGTACTCTTCTGAGGGGAAGATGGTCAGACTGTCAGTGTTCTGAGACTACATTATTTCTTTCCAGAATTCTGTTGCATTGGAAAGAACCAGAAGGACCCAGGGGATATGCAAGTAAAGTAAAAAGTTCCTAGTTCTCAAAACAGCATTGGTTGCTTTCCCTTCACTTTTAGCTTGGAGAGGTGAAGACTATGAACAGTCACATCACGGATCATTTTAAAATATAGAACACAAGTCAGACTTGAAACAAAATGTTTCATGGTATTATAGCTTCATTCTGTTATGTAGTTTTTCGCATAACACTACAGCTGGTGATCACTGCAAGAATGTCAAAAGATTGGTACATGAAACACAATAATAATAAGGACTGCTTTACAAACAAAGCAGGTCAGTAATACTGCTGAAGGATGATCTTCTGCTCTTCAGCCATATGCAGCTGCTTAATGTTTCTGCTGCAAGTCAGTGATCTGTTAAGCATCTTTGATCATGGGAATGCTTTTTTTTACATGTTACACAATAATTTCCCCTAGACACAACCAAATCAGCTAAGCATCTTTAAGTCCCATTGATTTCAGTGGGAAAGAGTGAATTGCACACTCAGTGGCTTCCCATGGAAACTAATGGGATTCAAGCATATTTAAATGAGACTGGATCATGCCCACTTAACATTGCTCCATTTACATATCTGCCAGTAGTTAATAAACCTAGGGGAACACTAATATTGCTGTAGCTACAATTAAGGGTAGGTGCATATAAAAGGACCCAGAAATAAATTCAGTTTCCCAGGCAGGTACAAACTGGAAGTAAATTTATGAAATATGAAGCTCTTTAAATTAGCTTCAGCCTTCTCTCTCTGCTTTGCCTTTCTTCAGATACAAATTAATCTCCTCCGATAAGCCTCTTGTTTTGCTGCAGTGTCCTGAATGCTGATGTACCGTGGGGATATACGATTGGCTAGATGTATGTGATGCAGCTCAAGAACATAAAGGTGTCTTGCAGGTTTCCACTTAAAACACCTACTTTGCTCAGTGATAAAATGAGGTTGGCTTTGGCACTTTTATTTTCGTAGTTACTAGAATCTCAAGAAACAATGTGGTAGAATTACGCAGCTAGCTGAAAGAGTTTTGGAGCTACAGTATGGGGTGAGTTAGCAATGCCTGGAATATTCTATTCCTCTTTCCTCATAGTTAAAAGTATCACTTAGGTTTTAATTCATAATAGATTAAGTAAGAATATAGTTCTGAAATCAGCAGCCCCAATAACAGTATGAGTGTGTTTTTCTCTATCAGTCAGTCAGTCAGTCAGTCAGTCAGTCAGTCTGTTTCTCTCTCTCTCTCCCCCCCATCTCTATATTCCAAGCAGAAAACATCATAAATGTATCAGTTTAAAACTGAGAATGGAAATCATTTATTGTTGAAGAAAATGTTTTGCAGAGCTCTTTGCACATTCATTATGGTTGCCATTGCTCCCTTCTCATTTTCCAAACTTTCCCAACATTATGAAAAATGTTGACTGGAATGAACTGCCTGGTTAATCAAACATCACTGAAAGGTGAGATCACTGGAAGTCAGTTATCTTGTGACTGGGTTTTGCTAAAATTATGCTGAACGCACACTTAAAGCCTGCACTTGGAACGAGGGGAGGAGGTAGAATCCTACCTGTGTTTTTATAACTCTGCACTGTCAGAACTCATAATAAGTCAAATATTCTTTCTGAGGTACTCGAGGAGGAGGGAAGGGTGGGGGGAAACCTGTAAATTTAAGAGTAATTTCAGATTGTAAATGAAAAAGAGAGGCACGACTGTTCATTTGCACCAATCATGCCTTCCTTTCATCTGCTCTGATTAGGCCTGGTGCGGTTTCATCAAACTACTCCATCACGGAGCTGTCACTCCAGCCGTCTGTTGATTGAAAACAATCAGGGCTCTGATGGCACAATTATTCTGACCCTTTAACTAGAGGCTGCTGTGATAATGAAAGGTTGATTATGATAGTTTGTGCCTCTTTCAGTTTGCCAAGAAGGTTAATTTGGGCATCAGACGGATGTTTAATGGGCGCTTGCTGGCTACACTGAGGTAAATGAGAACGTGCAGCCTTCGATATTGCATGGATATAGTTTGGCTGCCAATCATTGTCATTTTGAGTTTGTGCCTTGCACTCTGGAAATCACTTTTTTTTTCCTTTGGCATTTAATTTATTCTGTGCCCCGAGGAAGTTCTTTCACTCCCTGACCTTCACTGTGGCTTCCTCTGCTCTCTTAATTTTTATTTATTTTTATTTCCTTGCTTCCTTTCCTTGGCTCAATAGATTGTACTTAAAGGCACAGCAGATCTAGTGAAACCTTGCTTTCCTCCTCCTCCTTTTAATCCCCTCACTTCCATGGTTGTTTATCATCTGTGTCTGGCACAGTCTTATTTTGCTTTTTGTTTCATGCTGTAGAATAAGAATGTCAAAAATTATTGTGGAAATTATCTTGCTTTAAATAGCAGTATGTTTCACGGAATATTGCCAGGGCTGTTTCTGAGGTGGTAGACTTGTATCTGTAATATGAAAACAGAGACAGCTGTTTAAAAAAAAATGAAAAGTTTTCACACAATTGCTCTGGCGAGCCACATGATTCCCCCATAATGGTGAGACTCAGGTGCAGGTGAGGGGGGAGAAAGAGAAATTCTTCCCATCGGATCCTATGTCCCATTCAGAGAGGCTAATAATAGTTATTAAAAATGAATATATGCATTCCAGGTGGGATCAGAATCAGGTAAAAAAAAATAAGATTTTGCTAGATGGGGGAAAATATCTATTAAAGCATGCTCTTTTATCCTTATTAGGTAGATCTCCACCAGAACTTCAGGCATAGAAAATAGGAAACTAAGAGACTCATTCCTATTAGCGGTGCTGGTCTCTAAAATAGTTTGGAGGCTTCAGCTGGTTCCAGATGCCACCACTTGATTTTTGAAGGCTTGGTTATTCAACTATCTGTTGATAGTACTGTGACTTGCCTCCAACCCCTTGATACAGTTCTTCATTCCCATTGGAATCAGTGGAACAAATCCCAGTGGAATTTTCCCCCCATTGATTTCAGTGGGATATTTCAACTTTAGATATTATCCAGTACATTATTCTCATACAGCCATAATTATCATAGCTGTATGGCACTGTCACATGTCCAGCAAAGCACTGCATGTATATGCTAGAAAACAAATCCTGAATATGCTTCATTCTATTTCCTATGATTTCTAGCACTCAAATAATTTATTGCATCTAGTTCATCATTGTTGTGTTCATTTTAATCTTTTTAACTTGCTTTCTACAATATACGTCCATGGTGTACCTTTTGGTTACCTATCATTTAGGAGTTAGAAGGTTATGTATATGCATTAACAATGACTCCAGCCTAAAAATAAGGGAACATGAAATCATCAAGAATGAATAAGGGTCTTATATACAGTATGGCCAGTAGAATATTGAATAAGAGTTGGAAGGCAACTTGGAGGTCTTTTAGTTCAACCCCCTGCTGGAGCAGAAGACCCAGTACCTCAATAGATAGGTATATACCTCAATAGAAATGTGGCTCTTGACAATTTTTTATCGTGTTTTCTCACAGCTTTCCTCAATTTTGCAAAAAGCTTCCATGTTGTCATGTGTTATTTCTTCTTGTTTATGCAGGACACCCATTATTTGAATGTTTGCTAAGGCAAGATGGGCCTCTTATCATATATTAATTCTACACACAGTCATCATTATTTTAGGGAGAGATGAAGGGATGTTTTTATATATGCAGCAAGATTAAATTTGGGAGTATAATTTTTGTTGATAAGTTGAATAATTCAGATATGAATTTTTCACATCGAATTGTGAATAATGTAGAAAAGTTCATTTTTAAATGTTTTCCTCCCTTCTAGCTAGCTGTGAGATGGCTAGAACACAACTGCCGATATCAGTACATGGATGAACTTCTACAGTACGTTCGGTTTGGGCTTATGGACGTGGATACACTGCATACGGTTGCCCTCTCACACCCTCTTGTCCAAACTAGTGAAACCGCAACAGCACTGATCAATGAGGCTTTGGTCTATCATCAAAGTATCTATGCACAGCCAATTTGGCAGACCAGAAGGACGAAACCTCGCTTCCAGTCAGACACTCTTTACATCATTGGAGGAAAAAAACGGGAAATATGCAGAGTTAAAGAGCTAAGATACTTCAATCCTGTGGATCAAGAAAATGTTCACATTGCAGGGATTGCAAACTGGAGCGATCTGGCTCCCATGCCAGTAGGAAGAAGCCACCACTGTGTGTCTGTAATGGGAGATTTCCTCTTTGTAGCAGGTGGTGAAGTTGAACAAGCCACTGGCCGTACATGTGCAGTACGGACTGCTTGTAGATACGATCCCCGTAATAATTCCTGGGCAGAAATAGCTCCAATGAAGAATTGCAGGGAGCATTTTGTACTTGGGACTGTGGATGAATTTCTCTATGCTGTGGGAGGCAGAAATGAGCTACGTCAAGTTTTGCCAACTGTTGAACGATACTGCCCTAAGAAGAACAAATGGACTTTTGTCCTGTCCTTTGACAGGTCCCTTTCCTGTCATGCAGGATGTGTTGTGGATGGTCTTCTTTGGATATCAGGTAGAAAATGTTTCACCCACAACTTTGGAGACTAAAAGCATGGCAAAACATATTTGTATTAGTGGCATTAGTTTGGGGCCACATGCCTTGGAAAAGGTTTCCTTTTGTTTGCTGTAAATTGAGTTTTAAGACAGCAAAGCAGGGCCAAGGAAGGGTGGGGGCAGGTGGTATAGTATTTCTGAGCCACAGATACTCAGCAATAGGTATTCATCACAAAGGAGAGTTGTACAGCCAGAGAATTGTATACAGGGATAATGAAAGTGCAGTGCCTGCTGAACAAAGCAATTACAATTTAAATAGAAATGTCCCCAGCAATTTATTTTAAACATATTTGTATTGGCCCATTAAGAGGAAGATGTACGTATCCTTATCTCCTGATGCCAATAAAGGCACTCTGATTCTTTTTCACATAGTAGTTAGATTTAGTACACCAATCCTAGTTGAAGTAACATTTTTAAGGCATGAAGCTTAAGCAAAACATAGTTGTCTGCCAGTGGTCTTCTACAGGTACAGAATGGGCCATCATGGCTTATTTGCAAATAATAATAATAAAATTTGTATGTTATCTGACTGTGAACAACTCCAAAGAACATTGCATTTGCTGCCATTTAAAAAATGGAAAAATGAGAATAAGGTAATGAAAATGAAATAAATTAATATAAGGGGGAAGAGTACCGAATCTAGAAATAATTGTCCTCTTTTCAAAAGGGAAGATTTTGCAGATTTTTGAAGTATTGAATAAAAACAGAATGAACAGAACCCTTGTAATTCATACAAAGTAGCTGATCAGAATGATGTAAATTAGAATTCCTATGAATGTTTGAGGAATGTCCAATCTCTCTTAATCTCAAAGAATATTGAAGCTTTCTTGTGTAATGGTGGTAATGATTAAATATATAGTTTTTTCCTCATCAGAGAATCATAGAGGTTGTAAATTATGCAAACACAGAACACGCCCTTCCTTTTTTTTATAGTGTAGTATGACAACAGGAGTATGCCAGTATTGCTCTCAGTAGTTATGCACGTGATGAGTACAAATTTTGACCTAGATTTCTTCCAAAGAAATCCATACTATATGCTTAAAATGTGAAATATTTAAGTCAAATAGCCATGAAGTCCACCCAAATCATAAAAAACTTAATATTCAGTAATCTGTGTTGATGCCATATGTTCTAGGACAACTAATACTCAACAAGAGGAAAACACCTATGGTGGTCAAACTTCCAAAAGGCCAACAAGGTCTTCCATTAACCTAAAGAAAAAGTAAGTTTGAAGAAAAGACCAGGAGCAGTACCATTAAATAAAATAATAAAAGTATGCTAGTAAACAAGAGGAGGGGGATTGAATTTGAGTTGAATTGACTCAATTTCAAATACTGTATGCCACGCAAGTTTGTTTTGAGATAATTCAACTGAAAAATTTTCTAAGCTTCTGCAGCATTGATGTACTTTATGCCATTTTATACCAATAGCAAAGGCCTCTTTCAAACAGTAATAACTAGGGGGTATTTTGATCTATAATTTTTGATGGGACATTTAGAAGATCTAGTAAGCTGGTGTAGTCTAAGCTCTTGACTAATCCATCTGTCCTCCTGGCATACAAATACCCCCAAATACAGTTATAGTTAGTACAGATCAGGAATTTTTTATCTAATACTTAGCGGGGGGGGGGGGGGGGGGGGGGGGGGGGGGG
>JANHFO010003301.1:123630-134944 GCA_032468095.1 Pareas carinatus
AAGGCATCCCCCCAATAATAAGGCCTCCCCCGAACATAAGGCCCCCCTGATAATAAGGCCCCCCGAAGCTACCATAACTCTGGACCCTGGACAGTAGCGGCGGGCGATGCCGCGCAGCTCACTGTTGGCCGCCGCACAGCCAGAGCAGACAGGAAGTGCGAGGTCTCTCTTAATCAGAGAGCCCGTGCCGCCACCAGGACAAAATGCCGCCTGCTGCTCGCTCTACCCTGACAGAGTCTGGCTGACTCACAATTAGACAGTGAGTCACGCGGGGCAGAAGTCAGGCACATTGTGTGTACCGTATTCTTCTTCATGGAAAAATAAGGCCTTCCCTGAAAATAAGGCCTAGCGCATTCTTGGGAGCAAAAATTAATATAAGACACGGTCTTATTTTTGGAGAAACAGGGTAGTAAGGAAATGACTTTAATTTGAATGTTCTCCAGAACTGTTATACATTCCCCTATAACTCTTGAGTCTATTTCCTATGGCTATTTATTTTTCAAAAATCACATGAGAGATGCATTTCAAAAAAAAGGAATAACAATCACATTACCTACTACCACACCAAAACCCCAATTATGAACTTTGTAAGGCAACGTTGTTGACCATGTTGTGGTCAGAGAGATAGGCCAGAATCATGCGAGTTACTTCCCACCTGGTCAAAGGAAAACAAAAGGATTATCCAGATAGGAGACAGATACAGGTTGTCCTTGAGGTACAATCGTAACGGAGCCTGACTATTAGTCGTAAGTTGCAGCATCATAAATAAAACTGAAATGCACCAGTTTTTGGTAAAACCACTGCAAAACAGGGTCATGTGACCGCAGGTGATTATAAATGAAGCTGTTGAGCTCCCAAAGTGTGGTCACATGACCCCAGGTGGGGGAGACTTCAGATGTGGGTCATAAGTCCCCCTTTTTCAGGTAGGCTGTACCTTCAAACAGTTGCTAAGCAACCGGTCGTAAGTCAAGGACTGCCTATAGTCTTTGTAAAGCAGGAGCTCTGATTTCTATCCACCCCATTGTTCCCTTGTGGAGACGAATGGGTAAAAGAACTTTGATCTCATCCGATAGCCAAAAGCTGCTGGAATCCTTTCATGGTGGCTTCTTAGTTCTTCAACAATAAAATTTATTTACCAGAAGCTCCTGGATTCTTGGTTGCCTATTTTAATTGGTTCCAGTTTAACCTGGCAGGGTGAAACCTAACAAGACGATTCTTTGATTTGATCAAGACATGCAAGAAATTTCTTAATACGAGCATGGGAAACATGAGAGTGCCACAGGAAAAAATAATAATAATAATAATAATAAGCAGACCAAAATGACAAAGCTACTCATTAAAAAACAAACTTCTGCATACATTAATTTGCTGGCGTGCCTGTTTTGCACAAGACTCGCTTTCCCTTGCCTTTTCACCTCCATTCTGCTGTTGTTTAATTGCGAGCAAAACAACTAGGTCTCTGATGTTACCTTCTGTCTTTTAAATTGGAAGACTCATGTGGCAATTAGACAAGTGTTTATATTACACCTTTTTCTAGCTGACGGCAACAGAGCAGGAAGGCCACCCACGCACTGGCTGGGCACCTCAGAGCCACATTCAGTAAGATGACAGGATGCAACGATGGGAGAGAGGAGCGGGAAACAGGACCCAAGGCTGGAAGTGGACAAGAACCGAGATGCTTCTTCTACGCCAATCTAAGACAAGTCCGCGTTGGAAAAGAATATCTTGCGGTGGTCCTCGGTGCTCCCCAAGCATCCTTGATTTTGTGCAGAGGTTTTATTACCCAAGCTAGATGACATCATGATGTTAGCAAGATGGTGTCACCTACTCTGCAAAGAAAACAACCAAGCTCCGAGAGCACCAAGGACCAGCCCCTCAGGTCAACTCTGAGCTGCAAATGTTCTCCTTTATTAGAATACCCTGACTCGAAAGCAAGGGGCGAGGGTCTTCCTCCAAAACGAATCCCGTCTTACCAAACAACGACGGCAGATTTTCCGCCGCGTTCTGCGTAGCCCCTTGGAGTAAGCAGCAGAGAGCATCCGATGCAAATGTCTACAGGGCAGGCCATTCATTAAATAGAAATCCGGGGCACCCTGCCAAGGTTATAAATAGCTGGGTTTGTTCTGAGATTGACCTGCATCAAAAACAGCCACTTCAACCTTCCGTCCTACAGTGCCAACTCACATTGGTGGTGGGGGGGGATAAGGATTCTCAGGGCTTATTAGAGGAAAGCAGCGAAGGAGAAACGGTTGCGCTAAGTACTAGAAAAGAGCAGAGGCCCTGTCAGATTTAGGCTTCTGTAGGGCCATTCTCTAGATCAGAAGTCTCCAACCTTGGTCCCTTTAAGGCTAGTGGACTTCAACTCCCAGAATACCCCAGCCAGCATGGTGTCCACAAGTTGAAGTCCACAAGCCTTAAAAGGACCAAGGTTGGAGACCTCTGGTCTAAACAAATGATCTCCAACGTCCATTCATGTTTAGAGGTCCTTCCTTTTTTATCTTTGTGTCTTGCAAGTAGTCTTGACTCCTGGTGACTGGCTGAGACAAGTCCATACAGTTTTCTTGGCAATGTTTTTTGGAAGTTGTTTGCCACTGTCTTCTTCATAGGGCCGAGAGAACGCGCTGGTCTAAAGCCTCTCAGATGACTTCCATCGTAAGGGAGGAGTAGAACTCACCGCCTCTTCCTTCCGACCCAATGCCTTTGTCTACTACAATAAACTAGCTGTCTTAAGAGGTTCCACCCTTCTCTAATGTATCTATAGGGAAACCAGGCCATCAAAGGACATGGCGACTGGATGCCATCAAAGCTGACACCAACCAAAGTATAGAAAAACACAAAGCAGCAGTGCAAAATCAGAAGATGTGGAAAGACCAGGCCCATAGAATTGCCAAGAGTTAGACTCAACTGAATGGATAGTATAATCATCAATGAATCTATGGACTGACTAATTAAACCCCATCAAGTCGATATCAACTTTTAACAGCCCACAGATTTTGTTCATGATTGCAGAATTAGAGAGTTAGAGTTAGAAGGGACCTGCGAAGGTCTTCCAGTTTAGAGGTTTTCATCCTTTTTCAAGCTGCGGACCCCCGAAACATGTTGTTGCTACATGGCAGACCCCATCCCCACAAATTCCACTAATTACTCATCAACAATTCATGTATATGATGACTTTTTCACAATTTTTCTTGACCTGTCTGTGGACCCCCTGGCAACTTGTCATGAACCCCAAGGGGTCCACGGACCACAGGTTGAAAACTTCAAGCAGGAGACTCTATATGATTCCAAATGGCTGTCCAATCTCTTCTTGATGATCTGTCCTTTGGGTCTTATAATGGTGTATGTACCACAGTTATAATTGAATCCATCAATCTTGTTGCTGGTTGTCCTCTTCTTTTCGTATCTTCCACCTTTTCCAGAATTATGGACTTCTCAGGGGAGATAGGTCTTGTGTCCAAAGTAGGATAACTTGTGCCTGGTCATTTGTGCCTTGAGTGAGAACTCCCAGATTATTTATTTATTTTTAAACAAGCATACATGCAATTCCTACGAATGTGAAAAAACCCTCCTGAAGATATTAAAGAACAATATCACAATACAGTCTTCTCCTTGAGGCAAAGTAATAAATGCCAACCAGGTCAAGGGATATGAGCTTCAAGACCAACTTTCCCCCAATTGGGCTGGATCTATTTAAGAGTTTGACTTTATCAGGGCATTTTGTCCTTTCAAATTAATCTTAGACCAGGCAAAAGAAGGTTTTCCTCTTCTCTAATGTATTTCTTGCGCAATCACTTGATTAATTGATCCTAAGCAACAAAGGCCTTGGAAAAAGG
The DNA here is from genome assembly GCA_032468095.1 of Pareas carinatus. Taxonomy (NCBI): domain Eukaryota; kingdom Metazoa; phylum Chordata; class Lepidosauria; order Squamata; family Pareidae; genus Pareas; species Pareas carinatus. Next base: position 127,464 of record JANHFO010003301.1, read on the forward strand.
TATTTGGATGCCATGATGTGTTCATTTCTACAAAGTTTAGAATCTTAACAACTGTCTTGCTTAGTCACAGAAATTTTGGACTCAATGGTGATCATAAGTTGAGGATTACCCATATACTCTTCTGTTTTCAACAAAATTACAACAAGATATGGGTAGAAAACTCTTGATATTTTTCCTATTTTTGTTCTTTGAACTAATAGGGGCATCTCATTTTTTTTTGTTTTCTTGATTCGGTGAGCAGGACATTATTGCTAATCATTTCAAAATTACATCCCTCTCGAGGCAGCCCAAACTGGATTTTCTTTTTGTAGCCACATCCCGCTGCTGATTCATACAGAATCGGAGTACGGCAATGTATTCCAAGTACTATTAGCAAGCCAACTATCCATGCCTTTGATCCATTTCCATTTTATTTTCTTTGCACATCTCCCTTAAAATTTCACCCTTAGTCTCAAGCGTGTTTCTTTAACCCATCGAGATTGTTTAGAATTTTATTTCTGTCTTCTGGGATCAATTTCATGTTCTCTGCACATTTAATAAGCATTCCTCCCATCCCTTTATCCAAGTCATTAATACAGAACCCTATGTAGTATTCGGCAAAATGTTTTGTTATTATCAAGATATAGTATGACCATAGATTTCCCATAGTCTATTAAATATATTTTCTGATAAAACAGAGGTTAACCTGATAAGAGTTATTCTTAATAGATCTTTCCTGATCATCAATAATATATAGCATTATTTTCAGGGTGCTTACAATTTATGACTAGAATTCTTTTGGGTCTCAGTGTCAGAAAGAGTAATCTGTAGTCCTCTGGATCTACTTTTTTCTCTTTCCTAAGATAGGAACATTTGCCTTTCTCTAATCATCTGGCACGTCTCCAGTATGTTCCAGAAATAATGCATACAGTCTCAGCCAGACCACGAGGAACTTATTTCACTATCCTTGTGTGCAATTCATCTGGACCTGTATAGTTAAGCATTTTAAAAATTAATAACCATATCTTGATCATATTTCTACTAGTGTCAATCTTGTCCCTTCGGTATATTCTTCATGATTTCCTGGTAGATCAGATACCCTTTCGATTCTAGAATAATTAATTGAGGGTAACATCACCAGAGCTCTTGGGTTCTTGATCACCTTCACAATTCTTCAGAGTCTGTGATGAGGTAATTTTAGCTGCTCTTTGCCTTATTGTTTGGTTTTTTTGTAATGGTTGAGGCACCAGGCCGAAAACCAGGAAGTGGTGAATTCTAGTCCTGCTTTAAGCATGAATGCCGATTGGGTGACTTTGGGCCAATTTCCAGGAGACGAGTTCTAGTTCCACTCGGCCATGAAAACCAGGTGGGTGACTTTGAACCAGTTCCCCTTTCTCTGCCCGGCCCACCTCACAGGGCTGTTGTTGTGGGGGGAGGAAGAGGAAGAAGAAGGAATATTAGGTACGTTTACCACCTTGAGTTATTTATAAAAACAATAAACGGCAGGATAAAAAAAAATTAAAAGGAATGACTATCAGTGGATTTGATAAGTCTTCACAGTTGCTTTTCTCCATTCCTGACCCCTCTTCTAGGAGATAGCACAGGGTTGTTGTTTTTCCAGGTCCTTGTACTACTGAGTTACAACATGCAGACTGCCCATAATGAGGAGACAGCAGGCTTCCAGACAAAGCCTCCACAATCAGCAGCTATTCAGCATATGGCCTTTCACTCCCACAGCTGTGCAAATAATCCTTTTTGGCCATATAGCCTCTCTGGTCACTTTCCTGTCCTCCTCCTTTTGAACTCCACAAGCAAACGCTGCTTCCCCTGTCTTTTCACCCGCTCTACCCGGGTGGTGGAAAATTCTGGAACAGGCTCCGGGCGCCTTCGCAATCGAGGCCTTTCCGATGAGAAAGGGGAAGCAAAGGCCTCTTACGAAGGACACTGAATCACAGGAGTGCTTCCCAAAACAACCACGGGGACCCAGCCATCTTTTAACTTGGCAATGCAGATCTATTCGTTTATTTTTATTTATTTATTAAGTCTATCTGCCCCCCCCCAATCTTGTTGTTCTAGCAGCTGTGGGCGGCTTGCAGCTCAGTAGAAAAGACAGGCACACAAAACAGTTAGAAATTTAAAAAGATGAAATAAAGACGAAGGTAAGCCTATCAAAAGATCTACGGCGAGAATCAATAACACCGAGGCTTAAGACTCAAATAAAAATTAAATCTGTATCAAACCACTTTTCCGCCAACGTAAAATATCTTAGTCTCTCTACCATCCAGCGTCAGCAGAAGCAATGGCAATTATAGCAATTGCATTTTGATAAGGGTGAAATCTAACGCATGATTCTGTGCTCCCTCTTAAAACAATGCTACGCCATCCCCTTCCGACAGGAAAAGATTCATATTTCTTTCCAGCTAGGCTAACACGGAAGGCTAATATTCCTTTCATTAATTGTAATTATCATCATTATGGGCAACTTGAAAGAAATTCAGCCACGGTCGTTACGTACAACTGCACATATGGGGTTGATGGTTATGGCAAGCTACCAAATTCGCCGCAAAGCTAGCCAAGTTTGTGTTATTAATTCACACTGCTCTTCTATTTTACATGCCTTTCAGAATTAGGCAAGCTTCAAAAAGCTCATTAGATCAGGGCGATGATGGCATCTGGACGCTGAAACCTTCCACAAGCTTGCCTGGCCTTGCCAGATGCTGGGGGGGGCAGAGGGGGACAGAAGGGAAAGGAGGTTATGGACCCCCAGGAAAGGGACTTGTAATGGGATGTGTGGATGACCTTGAGGAACAAAAAGAAAAGACGCTGCCTTGGAAACCATCAGGCTAGAGAGGGGCAGAGGAAGAAACTTAGGAAGGACCTGCCTTCATTCATCCAGAGGTCAAAAGGGGCTGTGGGAAAACTTGTGCCTTCCAACTTGCAAGATTCTGATATAGTAGCCCTACAATAAAGTAGAATTTGCTCATCCACTCCTGTTTCCTATCTGGTTTACTTAGGAGGGCTGACAGGACTGGAGAGGAAGGGTCCAAGAAAATAGCATGACGTTAGTCATCCATATGATCCTTCTAACAGTTAAGGGAATCAGCTACAGGGGTTGCCATTCATAAAAGTTAGGTGGTTTTCAACAGGGGGGATGCAAAACTTATCAAGGCTGCTGTTTTCCCCCTCCAGCACAAAATCCTGCTTATGAGATATGGCTGCTGTTAAGAATTCATCCATCCAGAGATGGCTGTGCTATGCTGCAGGATCCAATCTGGGTTGGTCTACAGGACAGAGAGGGAGGAAGCTGACCACCAGACTGCAAGAACATGGTCAGATGAGGAGACCCGAACTCATTGTTAGCCTCACACTGCGATGAACAAAGAAACACATTCAATTTTTCAGCTACCAAGATTGTTGGACGAGCAGGCACAAAAACAGCCAGGGAAGTGATTGAAGCCGGGGAACAGGCCCCTCATAAATCAACAGGAGCGCTGATTTGCCACCAGCCTATCAAGTACTTAGAAGAACACAGGTAAATGAAAGCTAACTGTGTAAAAGCCAGCCATCAACACACCCCAATCAACATCTTAAAAGCCACATACAACAGGCACTATAAATACCACGCACAAAACAGCACACGCTCTGCTAGAGAGAAGTTCCCTGAAAACGGGCGCTAGCACGAATCGGAAAGCTTGGAAGACAAAACGTCTGGCCCCGATGACCGACCGAGGTTGGATCCTGAAACATTATCCTGGGACACGTATATTCGCCTTAAGGCACCAGGCTAGAAACCAGGAGATTGTGAGTTCTAGGACAGTCTTAGGAGTGAAAGCCAACTGGGGGACTTCAGGTCACTCACCAGGAGACTGTGAGTTCTAGTCTTGCCTTAGACCTGAAAGCAGGCGGGGAGACCTTGGGCCAGTCACCCTGCCTCAGCCCAACCCATCTCACGGGGTTGCTGTTGCAGGCCAAAACAGGAGGAGGAAGGAGTATTATGTGCGCGCGCTGACCTGAGTGATTTAGAAAAAACAAAGGTGGGATATAAGTAAATAATAATATATTTGAAGGGCTGCCTCTCCCCCATCGAGACCACCGGAAAGGGCATGCCATGGGCTGCGTCCACTGAAGAATGTCATCAGAGAGGTCACCGGTCGAGCTTTTTCTGCTCTGATGCCCGCCCTTCCGAACAAGATAGCCCCTGAGATCAGACTGGCCCCGACCTCGAGGGCCTTCCGGAAAGACTGAAGACCCGGCTTCGCCATCTGGCCTGGGCATCTGGGGACAGGGATGTGGAGCCTAAATCTCTTGGGAAATTGGACACGCTCTTCCGCCTATGGGATTTTTAAAAAATGATTTTAAAAATGTATTGTTTTTAAATTTTAATGTCCTTTTATTGTTACGATTTGAGTTTTATTTTTGCATGGCCTCGTTGCACTTTTTTTAACCCTGCAGTCTGCCCAGAGTCACGAAGGTAAAATGAACTATATAAATTTAATTATTTATTAAACAAATGTATGCAGGCAACCCTCGACTTACAAACCCTCGTTTGTATACTGACCGCTTGAGGTTACAACGGCACTGGGAAAAGTGTGACCTATAACTCGTTTTCACACTTACGACCGTTTCAGTATTTCCATGCTCACGGGATCAAACTCCGGACACTTGGCCAGCTGGCTTGAATTTATGACGGTTGCAGTGTCCCAGGATCATAAGGTCCCCTTTTGAGATCTTCTGACAGGCAAAATCAACTGGGGGGGGAGTCAGATTCACTTAACAGCCACATTCCTCACTTAACGACTGCAACTGATTCACTTAACAACTGTGGTAAGAAAGGGGGCAAAACTCAGTTAGCAATGGCCTCGCTTAGTCACAGGCATTCTGGTCCCCCCTGTAGCCGTAAGTCGAGGACTACTACCTCTATAGAAGGAGATGGGTGCCTCATCTTCCTAGGAATTAATCCGAGGATTCTACATATCCCTGCAGGAGGGAAATCTTTGCTTCAAAAGGCATTTGGGAAAGGGTGCTTTGATTAACAAACATTCCCCTCGAGCAAAACAAAAAACGATGCTGATCAGCATTTCTCAGTCTAGTGTCAGGATGGTTTTGTCTGCACAAGTCTTTTTGGGGAAAAAATGAGCCTGAACCACAGAAAGAGATGGAAAGAGCAAAGGCTGGGAGTGGGAAGAGCCGGGCACGGTTTCTGCAACATGTGTATAAACCCAACAATTTATTGGCTAAGTTGCCTTGACCTTCCTTTTCGCCCCTCTTCCTCTCCTCTCACACACCTAAGCAAGAGAAATTAAATTGATTCCGTCTATCACATCTCTGCATCTAAATGATTAAAATTCAGCAACTAGGGTAGGGTGGAAGGATTTTTGATTTGTGCTGCAATTGAGAAAGACGACTCCTTGTCCCTGGATGCGCTCCTCCCGGGGGACAAGGAGGAGCATGAAACGTACTTCACCAATGGGATTCTTATCAGAAGCAGCCGGTTTTCCCCTCAAATGGGAATCTGGGCAGAGTTGCTTCCATAAAAAAAGAATTAACGTTGAGCATATCTATCTCTAATTTGGAGCCGTCAAAGATTCATTGGCTACAGAGGAGTACAGTGTTTTCCAACCTTGGCAGCTTGAAGATGTGTGGACTTCAACTCCCAGAATTCCTCAGCGAGCCGGAAGGTTCTTCAAGCTGCCAAGGTGGAGTGAGAAACACTGATCTAGAAGATACCTGATAGGTAAGGTGATTTTTCATGCTTTTCATCACCTGTCCTACCAGGTACAGTATCTTCTAGATCAGTGTTTCTCATCCTTTAGCAGCTTGAAGGTGTGTGGACTTCAACTCCCAGAATTCCTCAGCGAGTCTTGTTGGGTGGGGAATTCTGGGAGTTGGAGTTCACACATTTTCAAGTTGCCAAGGGATGAGAAACATTGAAGATACTTGGTAGGTAAGGTGAAAGAAAGAAAAATGCTATGCTTTCCACTTACATTAAGAGATTTTGAACATGGGTGCCATTGATAGGATGAAAACCCGAGGCAAGTACGCCACCCTGCCTCATCCTTGGTGATGGAGGAACTGAACTGGTTTAAGGCTTTGGGAATGGATCGAAAGAGAAATTCTATCTAGCCATTGCAGTAGGCCCTACGGGGGGGTCTTGAAAGTGTTATTTTATTAATTTGTTTATTAAATCTATACACTGCCCATCTCACCCTCAAGACCACCTGTATGGAAGGAGTCAGGACAGGTAGCCCTCAACTTACAACCATTTGTTTAGTGACTGTTCGAAGTTACAACAGCACTGAAAAGAGTGACCTATGGCCATTTTTCACACTTACAGCCACTGCAGCAACCCTGTGGCCACCTGATCAAAATTCAGATCCCTGACAACCAACTTATATTTGTTGTTGTTGTTGTTGTTGTTATTTAGACTTATATACCGCTCAATAGTGTCTTGCAGCACTCTCTAAGCAGTTTACACAGTCAGCATATTGCCTCCAACCTTCTGGGTCCTCATTATGACGGTCGCAGTTCCGGGATCAGGTGATCCCCTTTTGTGACTTCCTGACAAGCAAAGTCAATGGGGGAAGTCAGATTCACTTAACTACCACATTACTAAATTAACTACAGCAGTGATTCACTTAACAACTGTGACAAGAAGAGTCATAAAATGAGACAAAACTCACTCGCCAACTGTCTCGCTTAGCAACTGAAATGTTGGGCTCAGTTGTGGTTGTAGGTTGAGGACCAGCTGTATGTCCCCTCTCTTCCACAAATAAATCACACAGCTCCCAAGGCGGTTTCCCGTTCTTCAACTTTTAAATAGGTTAAATTCAGTGTTACATAATGCTCTTAGATGCTCTTTTGATCTGGCAGGACTCTTTCATGTTCGAGAAGTTGTTTTATTTTTTAGACATGCTAAAATTCTCTCTTTCTTCAAGAACAGGATATGTTATGCTAAATAAACACACCCATGCAGAACCCGCTCTTAGTAAGACCGTTAAAAACCACTCCTAACTAGGCTCCTAAAAGTATACGCCCACACGCGCGCATGCACTCATGCGCCCCTAAAGCCTGCACTGATGCACAACCCTGCACACACACACACACAGCATCTGAAAATGATAAAATATGCCACGTTTTGTGTACAATAGGATAGAAACAGTTTGTATTATATTTTGTATAAAATATTAGACATTTATGTGTAACAATGGCGCCATATTTGTTCTAATAAAAAGAGACTGACTGACCCAGTGGCTTCTTAATCTAGTTTACCTTGAAGGACCGCATTCGACCCATTGATACCTCATGCCGACCCGCACACTCCCACAGAGTGGGCCTCCTCAGGGTGTCGCCAGTCAAGGGCTGTCGGCTGGCGACCCCCAGGGGGAGAGCCTCTTCTGTGGCGGCACCCACCCTCTGGAACGATCTCCCCCCTGCTATACGAATGATTCCTGACCTTCGAACCTTCCGGCGCGCCCTGAAGACCCACCTGTTTCAGCAGGCCG
>JANHFO010003301.1:246978-259606 GCA_032468095.1 Pareas carinatus
CCATTTATACAGGAAATCAGCAGACCGGCCATGGTGGGTTCTGATCCTGTTAAGAGTTGCCAAAGTCTTGCAAGGTAGGTCAAATGCATCTATAAGACAGAAAATATTGTGATACTCTGAGGGGGGGGCAGTGCATGACCAAGTAATCAAACTCAAAAGATATTCTGCAGCTCTCAGTTTTGAAATGTGGCCTCAGGAAGAAAAAAATTCCAACAGCCTTTTTTCTGATTTGTGACTCTCTGTCTCCCTTTCCAGCATCCCTTTTATCCCTGGATGGGATGAAAAGGGAAAGTGACTCAAATGTCTATCATACTTATGTTAGCAAGGCATAGGAAAAAAAAAACTACTTGCTTGCCTAATCTCCAGACTCTTTTTGATTCTTTCGATTTTTATTCTTGGCGTAGGTTTTTGGGCAAATTATACAACTGTATTTTTTTTTAAGTAATATTTTAGAGACCAACACAATCAAGAAGAGCAAGGACAATGACAATAAATGTGGTATAAAACATACAGGGAAAGTGTTATTACAGTGGAAACGTGAAAGGTTCTTCAGCTAGTCAGACGAATCTGATGAAAACATTCCACAGATTAAGAGACATTTTGTTTATTTCACCTCATTGGGTGAGGAGTTTCAGGGGAAGATCTTAGGATCCAGCCAGATAAATACTTAAGAATCATATCTGATGCAGTCCTGAAATTTTGATAGCCAAAAAAATTCACCTGTATTCTCTTTACATATGAAGTTTATCCATCAGCGGAAAGCCGAGATTTGTACATTGCATTAAGATACTGCATGTGTAATTATGGTTTATAGTTGGAATGTCCAACCTTGGTAACTTTTAAGACTTGTGGACTTCAACCCCTGGCCAGCCATGTCCACAAGTCTTAAAGTTGCCAAGATCAGACACCCCTAGTTTGTAGAAGCGACAACAGTTGTGAGATTGCATAATACACTCTGCCTAAACCATTGATTTGCAACTCATTCTAGTAAGTTTCATACAAGTGAGGATTTGGCTTCACATTCTGTGTGAACTGAGCCAAAATGAGAATGAAGGTCTTTTAACGTGTCCTTGCTTAATTCCAAGACACCCATTAAGAAGTGGAGCCTTTTCAATCTTGGTTTATTCAAGGTCTCTTCCCTATTGCCACTACAAGCGGAACAGCACAAGTATGAAGCATGAACACAACTACAGCTACAAACATGAAAGAGAAGCATGAAGGTGAACCTAAATGAGCATCTGCTGGTGTCCACCAAGCAACTATTTCAAAGATGCAGGAGGAAATCTTTTCTAACAATAATCAACATGATTTATTTTATGGGAATAAATGCGCTAGTTTTAACTGGCTCTCGGAACTGAAAGCTGGTGCTTATCAAACTACTAGCTTTTGATACCCAGGCTGCACTATGAGGTTGTGAGACCCGCATGGCCCATTTGGAGGCCAGCACGGCCCGTTTTGAGGATCATGCGGCCATTTCTGAGGCCAGCACCGCCCGTTTGGAGGGCCAGATGGAGACAGGAGCCGGCCAGCGATCCGAGACAGACAGACAGGTAGGCTCTGCGTAAGGTGACATGGCGGAGGAAGGCAGAGGAGCGAGAGTCGCAGGGAGGTAGGACTGGGGGAGGGGTTAGAGTTAAAAAGATGGGCGGGGTCACGGGGGGTAGGATTGGGGGGTTAAAGTTAAAAAGGAGGAAAGCAGCCTACCTGTATGCCATGTTTGTGCTTGCTGCTACTGGTGGTGTGAAGGGAGAAACCCAAAATGAAACAACAGGCTGTGAAAGCTGTCCAATCAGGAGAAAGGAAACAAATGTTGTTGGATATTTTGTCCAATCACAACCCTCTACCCATCCTGAATTTAAATATGGCAATAAATCTTAAATAACGCGGGAGGGGGGATATTTTTAAAAATCGTTTCTTAGTGAGCGGTTAGATGGGAAGACGAAGGTATGTGGGAAATTTCATATTCCCAGCTTTAATAGTTTGAGAGATCTGGTGATGTGTCAGTGAGTGAGTGAGTGAGTGAGTGAGTCATTTTTGGCTTTTATATTTATAGATTAACAATAATAGAATGACCAGCAACTGAACCAGATGAAAAAACAAGGAACAAGGAACTCACAGGCGCTATACAAATATGTGTTGCACAGCAGAACCACGGGCAACTGTTCTTAGTAACAGGAACATTTTCAAAGTTACCATTCCTGGCACTTGTTCACACTCTCATGAAATATTAAGGCCAGCTTCAAGTGACGGAAGTTTTGCATGCTTTCACTCAGCAAGATACTGTAACAATTCCTAGCCTGGTAAGCAGATAAGATCCAGAGACGAATGTTGCAGAAGACACAAAAGGGTAAAACTCCAAGGCCACTTCAAGTAAAGAATCCTCCAGTCCAAGGTTGATCAACCAGTTCACCCCAATGAAGGTTGGACAGAAATGTTGAGCCACAGTGAGTGGGCACACTGACATGCTCAATGTTGCAGCTTGTCGACAGGGCCAGGACTTGATTCTTTCTAGTCGAAAAACAGGTTCTTGTTGATTTTGAGGCACAATTCTCATTTACAGTAAATCAATTAAATAAGGGTTACTATTTAATCTTTTTTTTTCAGTCCTGGCACATTAATAGCAGCATTCAGCAGACATTTTTGAAGAAGCGTTGAGCAAATGCAGATTCTCATATTGTGTTCTGCTCCATAGCCTATACAATTTGTCATTAGACCACCTTAAGAGATAACCACCGTGGTCCTAACCGATGGTCTTGCTCTAGATCTGTGATAATGAGGACAGCAGTGGGGAGTAACTAACATCAAAAGATAGCAACAGAGGTACTCAGAATCAGAATTCATTGGCCAAGTATGTCTGGACACACAAGGAATTTGTCTCCGGTCTACATGTTTGACTTTCTCTTTGACTTACCATCAGATTTAAGACCTGAATTTCCATTGTTAAAGAAGGGGGTGGTTAAGTGGGTCACGTCCAGGTGCTAAATGAATCACTGCAGTTTTTAAGTGAATCTAGTGGCCTTTAAACAAATCCAGCTTCCTTCATCGACTTTACTTTGTTGAAAGTCAGTTGGGAAAGTCATAAGTGGCAATCATAGCAATCACATGACCCTCGAATGCTGCAGCCATTGTAAATACATACCCGATGCCAAGCAGCCGAATTCTGATCACGTGACCATGGGGATGTTGGCTTGGTTATAAGTATGAGGCTTGGTTGTAAGTCATATTTTTCAGTGCTGTGGTTAAACGGTCACTAAATGAATGGTTGTAAATCGAGGACTATCTGTTCAGCATACCTCCTACAAGAGTGGTATGCAACAAGCTCTGAATTCTTAACTCAGGGTCACTTTTGTAACGATACATGTTAGGAATTGTCTCCAGTTTCTAAAATCAAAATATGACCCGACTGCCTGGGGATCTGTATTCCAGGGATCCCCTTTTAAAATCCTGCTCCTGTTTTAGTTTTGTTCTAAATTGAATGAATTTTAACATCATTTATTACAAAGGAAGTTACGCTTTTTAAAACTAAAGGGCATGTCAGTTCATGCACACAAAACTTCAAGGTATATGAAGATTATATTAACAATGCAACTTGCCAACTGAAATGGCCCTATAGGAGTGGGTTGCGTTGACACAACAAGTAACCAATAAACAAGAGATTTACAAGCTAGAATAGGTACCAATGATATGGATTCATCTCCGAATGACTGCACAGATAAATTCTCACAATTTTGAATAGTGTCCAACAAATAATAACCTTGCTAAGCATGATCACTTTTGCTAGTCCTCTCTCTCAAATTATGTGAGTTTGTGCTTCCTGATCATCCCCTCAACAAAAGATCAGCCTTTATTTTACCCAGGAGTGGCAATCGGCCAAGACAGTCACCATCTATAATCTGTAACTGAAAATATCTCCTTTTAGCTTTGCTTCTTCTTCGGACGTATATCGCCATGAGTAACTGCGCCGCTTTAACAATTCTGCTTTTTAAACACGATGCTTAAGTCAAAACCAATCAAACTACGTTATGACTCATTGGCATTTTATACGAACAAAATCGTGTTCTCACAGGAGACTCTTACACTCCTAGTTGAGTTCATTACAGAGACAGATTTTAAATCAAAGATTTTTTAAAAACGTCTCAGCGGGTTTTTGAAGGAGGACGAAGTCACAGATACTGGAAAGAATTTGGACAATCATCAAGTTTAGACTTCCTGTTACATAAATCTTTATAAATGGCCTTTCAGTCTCTATTTAAATCTAGTACGGGTAGCCCTCCACTTACAACCATTGATTGAGACTGTTGGAAGCTAACGACACTGAAAAAGAGTGACTTATGACCAGTTTTTACACTTAACAACTGCAACATCTCCATCGTCACCTGATGCAAAACCGGGCGCTCGGCCACTGGCATGCACTATCCTGGGGTCATGTGATCACTATTTGTAACTTTCTCACTTGGCATCCAACAAGCAAAATCAATGGGGGAAGTTAGATTCACTTAACAACTGGATGGCTCACATAACGCCTGCTGTGATTTGCAGTTGTGGCAAAAAAAGGCTGTAAAGTTGCGGCAAAATGTTTCCCGCAATTGTGGCAAAAAAAGGATGCAAAATGGACCACAACTCACTTACCAAGGAATGGAAATTATGGACTTAAATGTGATCACACTGTGTGCCGACCGATCTTTCTGCCTCTCTTGTCTTTAAGCAATATATAAGCAAATTCTCCAAGTCCCGAGGAACACTATGTAGTGTGTCCCATGATGGCCTCAACGCAAATCAATCAATCATAAGACGGAAAGACATCTCAGCAGAGGCCCAGAGGCCCAAGAATCCAACACAACCAAACATTTCTCTGAAAATTCGGCACGAAAAAGAAAATACCACCAGCAATTTCCATGCGTGCTTGAATCCACTGAGAACATACCTGCTCGGTCTTCAGGTTGACAGCTTCTCAGATATTTAAAGACGGCTGTAAAACATCACAGCAACTATTTGAAATGGCAGGCCAGCTATTCAAGATGACAGCTTGGCCTCCACTACTGATTTTCTTTGAAACTATCTCACCGGAGAAAAGTGACTGTGCTCTCTGGAAGAAACACAAGACAGCCTGGACAGAAAAATCTGCTAAAAGTAGAAAGAAGACTTCCAGGGATGTCAAAATTACTGCCTTTTGAGAAAACCGATGCATGCAATTTTGCCATGCAATCCTCAAATGCATCATCGGGTTTTGTGCATGGCGACTTCTGTTATTATTTATTTATTTATCTAATTATATTTTTATACCGCCCTTCTCCCCGAAGGGACCCAGGGCGGTATACAGCCATCAAAAAAACAAAGATCACACAAATAACAATTACAAAACAAACATATTTAAAACCATTCAATATATATCTATACGTATAGGGCCAAAATGTAAAAGCCGGGAAAGTTATGTCCAATTTAAAACCCGATCTACCATTTTAGTTAGCGGAGAGGTAGTGTGAGTCAGGCCAGGCCAGCCTGAATAAATAGATGTGATTTTATGGCACGGCGGAAAGCACGGAGGTCCGGAATAATATGAATTTCTGGGGGGGGGGGGGGAGAACCTAAAACAAATTAGGCTTTCACTCCATCAAAAGATGATTCTCACCTGCAGTCAAGCGTCATTCGGGGATTCCAAGAACACCGATGAGGAACAAAACCAAAGGACAAATCAAAAACCGCCTTAATTCTCGTTCAGTGGATGATCAGGGACATACATGACGGACCATGTTCTGCTGAGCTTTGACGGAGTAAGCCTTTGCAAAATCAGCATGACCCTGCTCCCATCATTCCAAATGAGACCCCACAAAGGATCAACTCAACAAGCACCTCCACAACAACAACAACAAAAAACACAACCCAACATTAAAAAGTGAAAGAGACGTCTGCACCGGAATATTTCAAAAGATAAAATTTAAGGGGAAAGACAGCAGCCTACAATAAAACTGCCGCACCCATTCCCAGGTGATGCATTTTGTCGCTGACTGTTTATTGTCAGATCAGATTAAGTGAGCGACGCAGGAAGTCTGTGACTCTGGTCTGAAAGCTGCAAAAGCAGCCGAAATTATGACTTCCTAATCGATAAACAAGCTGTATTCCACGCAAGGATGGTCCCCAAGCATTGGTCGTTCCATGTTCCTTGTCAGGTCCTACTAAGACAGGCGTGAACTTGTGTGAAACTTCCCAGAGATGCAACACAGCGCATTCCCTTTACCACAACCTGAGTAAGTGTTGGCTTTCACAATGCATACAGGTAGCCCTCGACTTACAACCATTTGTTTAGTGCTTACCCACCGCCACTAAAACTCTGCAATATGGACTTCCTGTATATTCCTTTCCAAGATGACCTATGCAGCAGCCTTTGATTAATCTAAGTGAACGTCAATTATCCAACAACAAAAAAGGGCACACACTGAATGAAATCCGTGGCACGGGTAACATGTCAAGGCATCAAACTCACAATAATCAAACCGCCAAGAACATCTGGAAAAAATATGAGGAAAGATGCAAGATTCTGAAAACGATCTTGCGGTATTATAAATAAGATTATAGACAAGGAAGTTGCTTTTATAGAAATTAAGAATGAATTACCCCGCTAGTACAGATTTGAAGATTTGATTTATTATGACTTCCCTAATTCAAGGGAAAAAATCTCATCGTTTGCATATCGTAAAGGTCTGAAAACAATTCATTAGCAGCACTGGTTAATATTTACATGAACATGCTCAATTTATATTAAAATATGCGTAATAGTCATCCTGGATAAGGTTTGTCTATGCGGTTGCTAAGAGTCGACCTTGACTTGATGGTACACAATCAATCGATACTTAAGATCTTGAATACAGTAAATATATATTAAATAGCAGGCCTGGCTGGTCTGAGTCAGCCCTGGTTCCTGTTGACTACATGAACAAGTCCTTGCAGCTTTCTTGGCAAGATTTTCAGAAGTGATTTGCCTAGATCCTAGGTCTGAGTGAGGACTGGCCCAATCACCCTGCTGGCTTTATGACTAAGGGAAGATTAGAACTCACGATCTCTCGGTTTCTGGCCTGGTGCCTCAGCCACTACACCAGACTGGCTTCAAATAACCATTTACATAACCATTATTATATGAAAGGCTTTTTTTTAGCTACTGCCAGGTCCTGCAAACTCTTTGAAGTGCAGTTCCTCGTGTAGCACACCACGTACAAAGGATCTGCTTCCCAACCATATTCGATGCTTTGCACGCGATCCACCTACTACCTCAACCCTCATCGACATTAAGGCAGTTTACAAAAATTAACAGAGCCATAAGAATCAAAAGTCTTTGAGGTTTGATGGCTGTTCGAATTTAGAACTGCACTGAAAAAAAAAGGACTTACGGCCATTTTTCTCACAAACGTTGCACCATCCCCATAGTCACCTGATTAAAATTCGGATGGTTGGCAACTGACTCGTATTTATGACGGTTGTAGTCTCCTGGGGCTCACGGTTTGCGAGCTTCCGACAAGAAAAGTCAACGGGGGAAACCCGATTCACTTCACCATCGTGTTATTAACTTAACAACTGCAGTGACTCACTTAATATGTGTGGCAAGAAAGGTCGTAGAATCAGAATCAGAATTTTCATTTTGCCGTGCGCGTCAGTCGGGACACCCAAGGAATTTGTCTCCAGTGAGCATGCTCAATACAAACTCACTTAACCACATTTAGTAACAGAAATTTTGACCTCCATTGTGCTGGCAAGTGGAGGGCCACCTGTACTGGAAGACAGCGCTAACAAAAATAGAAGAAGCGGTATCCAATTATCAGAACAATATACATTATGCTTTAGCAGAACTCAGCTAAGTTTTTTTCCTCAGCTTTGCGGTTGCAAAAGTGACAACTCTCAAAATGGTTCAAGTTCTCTAGCCTGAAAAAGTTGTCAACAACTTGGGAGGAAGGTCCCAAACTAAACCGAGAAACCGTGGATACAAGGAGGGTAGATTCAGAGATTAGGGGGGAGAAAGCCCAACATGGAAGTTCATTTGAACATGAACCTCATCTTCTTAAAACTCAACACTGACCAATCTTCAATGGTAGTCCTCAACTTACAACCATTCATGTATAGACCGTTTCAAAGTTACAATGGCTCTGAAAAAAGTGGCTTATAGCCACTTCTTACACTTACGACCGTTGCAGCATCCCCATGATCAAAATTAGGATGCCTTGCAAGATCCTTATGATGGTTGCTGGGTTCCAGGGTCATGTGATCACCTTCTAACAACGTCAATAGGGAAGCCAGATTCACTTAATAACCGTCTTGGCATTTCGACAATGGCGGTCATTCATTTAACAGCCATGCGCAAGAAAGGTCAAAAACCCACTGAACAACTGTCCTGCTTAGCAACAGAAATTTTTGGCTCACTTGTGGTCCTGTCTCGAGGATTACCTCTATAAGACCAAGCCAAGCTTTTAGTCCCCAAGTTAAAAAGGGGGCCATCACTTTAACTTCTGTTTTGGGACCCTTGGGAGGTTTTGAGTTGAGGTCAGGAGCCAAAGGCTGTGCATTTTACTACAGGTAATCCTTGAGTTATGACTGTATCTGAGCCTGCAATTAAGGCCATAAGTTGAAACAGTTGTAAAATAGATCAGCATTTGACTGGGACGACAATGTTATGATCTTTTTTTGCTAAGGAAACACTTTAAGCACTGTTCACAAACTGGAACTAAATGACAATTTACAGCAAAATTGTCATAAATCACCTGTCTTTGGAGGGGGGGAAGAGAGACAGAAATGGCCATAAATGCAGGCCGATTGGCGAGTGTCCAAACTGTGGTCGGATGACCGGGGAGGCCATGTCGGAACTTCAAAATTGGGTTGTAAGTGGCTTGGGGGAGGTGTCTGTCGTAACTTCAAGCATTTGTTAAATGATCGATCGTAAGTTGAAGAAAATGCTTTACACCAGTAGCCCCCAACCTTTTGGGCACCAGGGACTGGTTCCATGGAGAAAGGTTTTTTCGCAGACTGCAGGAGGCGTGGTTTAGCGTGTTGCCTGCATCCCGCCAATGGGGCTTGGCTTGTTTGCACGGCCCGGTTACTGCCATGCTGCGGCCCAGTGGCGGTTTGCAGGCTGAGGGTTGGGGACCCCTGCTTTGCACCATTCACATCTAATGTTCCTCCCGCATAGCCAGCTTGCACCGCTCATGTTACCACAAGCAGGAGTCGGCGCATGGCACACCATTACAACAGCCCCTCTGAGCCCCTGCTGAACAGCTGCTGAATCCTGCGCATATCAGGACTTTCCACACAGAAACAATTTTGAGATTCCCCCCCCCCTCTTACAGCTACTTAAAAGTATTTGGCCTAAAGCCATTATTTGCAAAAGCACCTAGATTTTAAAAAAAGAAAGAAAGAGGTGATGCTTAATTCCACTTCCTTTCTCCAAAGCCATGGCGAAGACGCACGCTGTGTTACACTATTTCCAGCTTCCCTGCTAAAAATAAGACTCGAGTTTTCTGAGTAATGCTGATTTCTTAGCAATAGGGGATGAGGCAGGATGGGGGGGGGAGTGAGGCAAGGGGAGGGAGAAAACGGGGAGGGCAAGACAACAGGCCAAACGAGAAATTAAAAAAAGAATCTATTATCATTAACGGCGCTGTCACGAAGAGTGAAAACTAAATGAATTTGATGCTTTTAGATCAGCCATTAGGCAGACCCACCCGAAGGGCGATCACGGCTGATTGTTCAACCGGCGGCATTGGGGAGAGTGGAGAGAGGGACTTTAGCCACAGTCCTTCCCTCTCCGCTCTTCTTCTCAGCAACAAAATCATTTGCACCCGTCTTCTTTCCAATCTTCTTGGATCCCCATCAATGTCTTTCTCATTTGATGGGAGATAGACTACAACTCCCAGCATCCTCCAAAAAATAAGACCTGCTTACAGTTTTGCCTTCCACTGAAATATAAGGCATCCCCCGAAAATAAGACCTCCCCGATAATAAGGCCTCGGACTTCCGGTTCCGGGGCGGCCTCGATGGAAAAATAAGACTTCCCCTGAAAATAAGACCTAGCGCATCTTTGGGTGCAAAAATTAATATAAGGCAGTGTCTTACTTTTGGGGAAACACGGTAGCCACATCTGGAAAAATGGTCTGACTTAATCCTTCAAGAGGAGGACGGGGCAGCTGCTGTGTGAAGGAGCTTTCTCCTGGTTTCAAAACTTTTGGACAGCCATGTTATCTGACATGGTTGAGGGTCTTCTGCTTGAGCTAGATGACCTTTGAGGTCCCTTCCAACAATGTTATTCTTTCCTCTTTCCAGCAAGAAAGAACCATAATCTCAATGGGACGAATCATTCATTTTCCATGTCCCAGCATTATATATAGCACAATGGGCTTTCAGATAGTCCTCAACTTACAGCATTCATTTAACGATCAACGTTACAATGGCACTGAAAAGGTGATTTACAGACGACCCTCACATTTATGACCATCATAGCATTCTCACAGTCACATGATCAAAATTTGAGCGCTGGGCGGGGGGATATCTATGACGGTTGCAGAGATCTGGAGTCATGTGATCACAATTGCAATGCTACGCGGCCAACGTCCGACAAGCAAGGTCAATGTGGGATGCCAGATTTGATTCACTTAACAACTGCAGTGATTCGTCAACAAACGTAGCAAAAAATCAGGCACAGCCAAACAACGGCCTTGCTTAATAATAGAAATTCTGGCCCTAGTTGTTGAAGACCAACAGTAACCTTATTCACTGTTTATGCACATACTCAACCAATCACATTCCTCGGGGATTTTTTTTACTCTCTCCTTTGTACTTTCCCCAAAATTAGCATTTTGTATTTCAGATCTAGGCTAACATTGTTGCTCTCTTGGTTTTCTTCCTCTTCCCACAGTGGTACCTTGGTACTTGTTGTTAACTGGATCTGGGAAATACAATGAGTAACTAAACCGATTGAGTACCAAACAAGCTTTTCCTACAAGGAACAATGTAGTGAATCACAAGGCAGCCAACATCCAACAAGTTGTAGCTTGCGAGTTGAGGACCAAACAAACAATGAGGACCGGGGCAAAATTTTCACCTCAAAATGTGTTGAGTACCAAATCCAATGAGTTTCAAAGCAACTGAGTACCAAGGTACCACTGTACTTAGATTTGTTGTACTTTTGTACGCTATAGGATCCTGCTGAATTTGCAGGTAGCCTCCTGTGAGGAAAGATGACCTACAAATCCTGAGAAACAGAAGGCAAGATGCATTATTTTGCAGATTCGGTGTTACCTAGAAAACCACCTTAACAAATGTTATTTTAAATGCTATTTTACTCAAAGTCTAGCAGATTGTCGTGTCTTTTTACTGGCTTACTCTGTTGCACAAGAGGGAAAAAACCCAAATGATTAAAACTAATGCAGCAGTGAATAACTCCAAGACCAGTCATCTGAACAGAAAAATTGGAGGAACTGCAGATAGCAATTTCCTTGAGTCATTCTTTAAAGATGTTCTTGAACTTCAAATCTAGTCAGAAATGTCACAAGCAAGTGAACAGAACTGTAGTCCAACGACATCCTCAAGAACGAGAGAGAAAAAATAACTTGCACAACAACACATATGTATACCTGCAATTAATGTTGCTAGTTCCTGGGCAAGACAACGTGCCCATATTTTAATCTCGTATTTTATATTTTAAATTTTATGTACCTTGGTAGACCTCGTTTTAATTGTGACGCTTCTGACACGAATAAACAAACTTACACAACAGGAAAAAAATTCATTCAGAGATGTGGTTTAGAAATCTTTTTTTTCCAAAATGGAAAAAAAACAACCAAATTAGCTCCTCTAATCTACACATCTATCATCACGGAAAGTAGTAAGATTATTTTCATCAATTCACCAGAGCAACCATTTTCCCAAACATTACAACTGTGTAATTTCCCACTCCTAATCCCATTACAATTTCACAAAAGCACTTATAACTGATGGCTAAGAATGGACAGGTGCAGATCCGTGATCAATGATCATTTAACCAACCACCTGTTAAATTTTAGCCTTTCATTAGCCTGTAACTAATATATTTGTGCAGCCGGTGAAAGAGAGAGAGTTTGCATGAACCTCCGGTGGAGTTTCATTGCTCTGAGGCAAAACTGCTTTGCATGGAGAGAATCCCAATTTTAATTCTAAATACTTTTCTGAGATTCTAGAAAAACCAACCCAAACCTGAACAGATCAACCTTCACCACTACAACAGAGAGTAAACTCTATAGCAGCTGTCGCCAACCTTTTGGACCTCAGGGAACACTAAATTCATAATTTTAAATCCCGCGGACCACAAATTAAATTTTTAAAAAGATACATACATTTGGAAAATAACGATCAGAGAACTTCCATTTTATTAATATAAAAGGCATATATTTAAAATAACAAAATTTTAAAAGCTTATTTAATTATAACAAAATTATAAATGGTTATATAATCATAACAAAATCTTTAAAAGCTGTTTAATTTTAGCACCATTATTAAAGTTAGTTTAATCATTACAAAATAATTCAAGTTTCTTTAAGTATTATACATTTTTGTATATTTGTTTCTGCTTCAGGGGGGAGAATGAGAGACAGAGAGAGAGAGAGTGAGAGACAGA
>JANHFO010003301.1:259706-269712 GCA_032468095.1 Pareas carinatus
TTGTGGACTTCAACTCCCAGAATTTCCCAGTCAGAATTCTGGGAGTTGAAGTCCACAAGCCTTAAAGGGACCAAGGTTGGAGACCCCTGATCTAAGGGAAGCTGTTTTTCATGGCATCCTTATCCTGCCGATAAGTCATAAACTGTACAGAAAATTTACCACGCTGTGGTTTGGTCACTTAAAAATCCCTAGGCAAAAATGGCGAGGTAATAGCTCTCAAACCAATAAGTATCTCCGCTGCTCATTTTGTATCACCAACAGTTATACTGCAAATACACACAACCTTGCATTAAAGATCACTATCATTCCCAAAGAGGAAGGCTAAGGTTGTAAATCTTTGAGAGGGTCAAGGCCTACAGCGTTTGCTCACACCTGAAGCTCTATTTCACCAACATAACACTGCGGTAAATTCAATCATCAACTGATTCAGCTGAACTTTTGCGTTCTAAAAGCAAACACGGACTATTTAAACTAGGACAAATTAACTTTTCAGAGCCAAAGCTTTCTTTAGGCGACTAATCTAAAAAGTCTGTGCATTTATTTATAGTTAGGAAAAAAATTATGACAATAAATCTCAAGTCCATTCTGCCCTTATTAAGGACAATTCATTTGCCTTCGGAATCTTTTTACATATCATTTTCATAACAAGTGCTTATTAAATAACACCAACTTTGCTAAATGAGAACAGAAACACAGAGAGAAACTTTCAAAAGACAAGTGCAGGATAAGAACATCATTTTTCCGTACAGGGAGTGCAAGCTTGAATACAAAACCTGTCGTAAATTTTAATATTTTTATTGCTGCTTTGAGATATTAAGGCAGTTGAGGGGAAACACAAAAGGGGAAAAAATATACAAGGAGGATTTAGATCACTCATGTTACCAAAACTCCAGACCTTGGGATCAAAGCTTAAAATGATAGTTTGTACTAAGTAGACAGAAATCATTGCGCAAAAAAATATATGAAGTAGTTACATTAGGAACACTGCAAGCGCCTTTTGAAATGAGATTAACACTGACATATTTCAAACAAAAGGAAAGGAGGGATAAAACCACCAAAGTGAGATGCTTTCATAAAAGATATATGTCGGCAGTGCCAAGTTTTATATTTAAATCAAACCTTTACGTTTGTGGCAGAATTTTTCAAAACACCCAAACACTGCACACTTTTCTTTCCATTACTGATTGTGTTCAATGTACTTTATCACTGTATTACCTATTTTATCACTGAAGAGGGACGGGAAATTCAGCAAATGATATTTTTATTGAAATAGTCTCCTAAATTTGAAGAGTTGGATTAGATATGACTGCTCTGACAAGCCCAGAAGATAATCTGGGAAGAAACAACTATTCAGCCATCAAGTATGCATTCTCTTGAACTTCCATTTAGGAACAGAAATGTTTCAATACAGTTTACACACTTAATCAACCGGCATAATGCAGAAATCCCTATTCTTTTTCCTGCTTGCAGCTTTCAAGCAACTTTTCCTAACCAATCAGGAGAATCATCACAACTTTGTTGTCAATTTCATCCTGTCTACCTCTTGTCTGCAACCTGTAAAAACCAATGTCACCTGGAATGAATAAGCAGCAGAAAAACCCTGAAGCATTTACGTACCTTAAAACTTGTCAAACACATTAAATTATGCCAAACCACAATTATGGACTTAATAGAATGGTATAATCCCATCAACAGAAAAAGAGGGATAAAAACAGACTTGCTTCAACCTTTTCAAAATTAACAAGCCACACACATCGCTTTATTCTAAAGCAGCGATTTTGCAAACCCGCCCATTTTAAAACATCTAAACTTCAACTCCCAGAATTCCCCAACCAGCATATTGGCTGGGAAACTCTAGGGTTTGAAGTCCACCCATCTTAGTTGCCAAGATTGAAAAACACTGCTGTAAAGATTCCTGATACCAAAGAAAGATGACCAACAAATCCACTAACTAAATTATTATTAAAGTTCAATACAAAAGCACATCTTGAGAAATGGATTCCATAGTGCCGGATGTTTCTAGCAGAGATCAGACCACCATTTATCTGGTTTGGGTTATTACCTCAGCTAAGGAGTTGGACTTTATGGTACATATGGACTCTCCACATTTTATCCTTCTGAAAGCATTCATCAAAGTTTTTGGGGTTTAAAGGTTGGTTAGCCAAAAACTGAGTTCCTACACACTAAGCAAATATCTAACAAACTACATAATGATTTAGTGTGTTGTTGTCTCTTTCCCAGTACATGTTTCAAAAATGGTTTGGTTTGATGGATTAATGACCTCATCAAAATTTCTCTGGAAAAGGTAAGATACTGAATAATTTTGTTTCCACTGAAATATATTTCACTCTGTTTATCAGTTTATGTCTATATTCCCCCAAAGCAATTTATTTTGCAGAATGGCTGAAGAGAAAAAAACTAACTAAAACACAGTTTGATTATTACTAATTCCAAAGAAAGCAGAACTGTTCCATTGCACTTCTACGGCTGACACCACTTGGGATGTCCATTTTAACAGATTTTTACCTGATTTAGTGAGGGTCTGAGCATTTACAGCAGAAGGTGCACTTTTTTTTAAAAAAAAGAAAAGAACCCAGAATAAAAAAAATTTCTAATTCAAAAAGTGCATCAATGACATGAGTACAACAACTTATCTTAGTTACTATTTTCTTAGTAGCTGCATATTTTAAAATGTGCACATAATTATAACCTTTTGCAGGGGCAAGAAACTGGATTTCAATATTTGGAATTCTCTGCAGTCTTATTACTAATGTTTTCTCCGCTGGAGACCAGCTGGATCCACTGCTGTTTTTCTACATGGCACCACTTTTAAGATGTCATTCTCTGCCCGGGCATTTCAGAGAGTTGCGTAGCCTGTTTGTACACTCTGTTTTTAATACCTAAATTGTTTTTAATGCAGTGCCACCTTCGGGTTTACTGTATTGTGTTTCTAGCTAAGATGATGAGATTTTCTCAGAAAACTTTGAATACATAAATCATACCCGCTTTCCCTACCCCTCGGTAAAAAGTAGAGAAGGTGGCAGTATTTTTCCCTTTAAAATTCCACATTCAGAGGTGGACATAAGGCAGCTATGTTGTGTGTTCAAAAACCTCTACCCTTATTCCTTTCCAGATCAAACTTTTACCAACTTTTTGAGAAACATTCTACAGGAGTAGCTCCTTTCTATCCCATCTAAACACTTGGGCAATCGGAGCTTGTACTATTATACTCCTTCCTCTTACCCAGCAGGCAGAACACAACCATAAATAACTCCATGGAAAAAAAAGTCAGTATAAATTAGCATGGGAACCCTGCAGATTCAAAAGGTCAGAGCAACGTTTGTGTGGAAAGCGGGGAAGGAGAGGAAAACAAAGTCAAAGAGAACTCCAGCGGTTCTGCAAATGCTTCCCTCCGATAAAAAAAAACCCTCCAAATTCATTCATGGTTGTAGACAGAAATTGTAAGAAAGGAACGTTAGGTGCCTGCAAGAAAAGGGACAGTCCAAATATCTGCTAGCTACATTCTCTCCCTCCCTGTTTTATTATCCCCACCTTCCTTCCGCTCTTCTTCCTAACAGGACACTGAAAAACTACCCCATGCTCCACTTCTACAGATCAATTAGCTTTGGATGCTTCACGTCCAGGAAAACAGAGGAGAGAGAGATCATCTAAAATGGGAGTTTTGGCCCAGGTGGACACAGCTAATCAGTCCCAACTGCAAGAAGTCCCTCCAAACTTGGAGGAGATGCCGGCTTAACGCTCAATACTTCCAGAAGGACAATGTCAGTTTGCATTTTGAAAAGAAAACCATCCCACAGATTGAAAACAGTTGCTCCGTGTTAAAACAACAGTGTGATTCAAGGAAGAGGGGGGAACCAACCCACTAGCAACTAGCTAACTCAAAAGAGATAGCCCACTCTCCATCCGGAGGTAGCCAGCCGTTGGACAAAAGCTGTTTTGAATATGACCGAGATGTCCTTGCAAAGCAAACCAAGGCATAATACAAGGCAGATCTAAAGGGGGAGGAGAAAATAGGTCACTCATCCAATCAAACTTAAGACCTTTTGTTTTCAAAGCCGTCTTTCTTCCCCTCCCCCCTTTCTTTTTTTTATTTTTCTCAAAAGCCCCTCTCCCAACCAAAAAAACTTGTGAATTAATGAACTATCCCTATTCACAAATCATGTCAAAGAAGAAGAAGAAGAAAAAAACCAGAAGAGAAGGGAAGGGATGAGCAGCCATTTCTCCTCTGCACCAAAGGAAAACAAACACGGGACAACGGTTCTACATTCATCACTTTACCGCCCCCCCCAAAAAAAAGGCAGAAAGGAAAGCACACACTCAACTTCAAACCCTTACAGCTTTGTCAATACACCGCAGCTGCTCAGCGGAGCAATATTCTGTTACTACACTCAGAGGAGGAAACACCCACCACTCCGAAAGGTTTTTTGTACTTTTTTTAACCAGCTAATGCCAAATGACACAGGACCCATAAGGAGTTGATTACCCCTGGAATAATACTTTGTTCACAACTCTCTGGCATTTCTCACCAATCTTAAGATACACAAGGCATGTCATGTCAATCTTTAAGGGGGGGGGCATCCTTTTCATTCCATCTCCCCACACACACACACACACACACATTTCAACCTTGCCTCCCCCCCCAAACTGCTCTTACCAGCAACTAATGCAACTCACAGCATGCCTTAAAATTCATTATTGATTGTTTCTTTCTTACCTTAGGCTGTGCTCTTCGGGGAAATGCAACTTTGGGGTCAATCTGCAGGATGGGGAGGTGGAAGGGGGGGGAAGAAATGGAAAGCAAGGTCATTTGCATATTTTTCTTCAGAAAGGCACCAAAAAAAAACCCCTACAACTGAAAGATTGCACTGAATCATTCATCCTTCATTTCTCAGGTACAACATTCCTTTCAGGGTAACTAGTGGGAAAAGTCGTAACACGCAGAACAGCAAGGAAAACAGCCCGTTTAGTGACTTAACTGTTGGGAACTAAAAGTAAGTCTCCTTCCTCTTTCCTTCTTCAAACTAGTGCTAATTAGATCTTCAAATCCTGGATTCAGACACAATCTGCATCATTACACGTATTTTAAAATATGGACATTTTGGAAAGGGAATTATTCAGCCCATTTGTGTTTATTTTCTTATCTGCTATTAATGCCTCCATAGTTTAAGAGACATATTTAAATAGCAGCTGCCACATTTAGGGAAGTTTTTTACGGCTGCAAAATAAACAAAAAAACAACGTTGAATGATTGAATCTGATTTTGCATTTCATAGCTAAGATATAAGGGGAAGACCAGACGTGATTTCAAAAACCTTATGCAAAGTATGCATGTTTAGATTTTAAACATTATTTTATTTCCTTTCTTCTAAAATAATCACCTGAAGGCATATTGATTTTTTTGTTAAGTTCCTTCAGTTTATTATTTTAAAAAAATTAATAAGAGAACTTTTTCTACATTAACTAAAATCCAATCCAAATAAGTCTAACAATGGAGAGCCCAGTCTTCGATCATTCTAAAGCTGCAAATGTATACCTGACAATTTACAAAAAAAGCCTTTGCCAATAATATCTTGAAAAAAAGTTAATAAAATTTTAAAGCTACAATCAAAAGCCCCCTTAACAAACAGCAAACTGTACTTATAATTATTGTAATAATTGTAATTATGTTAGCTTCACCTCAGGTTCTCAGTTTTACTGTTGTTTGGTTCCAAATGCTGGTTAAAATGTTTTGAAATGAGAACTGAAAATAATTTTATTAGAATCTTTTGAGTAACCCATTTGGAGAAAAGAGGCAAAATTAGGTCGCGCAGAAATACGAATTCTCTGCGTCCTTTGTAAATTTTTAGAATTAACTTTATAACCAATAAGCATGCTAATATTCTAGATCTTAATTTTATTTTTAATGATTTCAGCATCTTCATCAATGAAAAAGGTAGGGCTAACCAAAATAAACGGGGATGCTGAAAGGTCTTTCCAAGCAAAATCCTATATATCTCTATTAATTGAGCAAGTCCATAATAACCTCGTAGTTTCGAAAAGGAGAAAAAACCTGAACCACCTTCTGCCAACTGTTAACTGCCAACTTCTAAACTTTTGTTTTCATCTGGAAAAGAAGTCTTAACTAAACTTTTGCTATAAAGAGTATTTTTAAAAAAAATTCCCTTTGGCAGGTAGAAGAAAACCATAGGAGATGATACAGTCAAAAGAGCAATCATTTCACCCTCTAATCTTAGCTTGCATGATAAAGTTTTTAGAAAGAAAACCTAAGTACCTGAGAAGTGATTGATTATATGCTACTGTAACAGCTCATAAAGCATACAGGGAAAACTCACAAAACTTTTCGCCTAGAAAGCTACCCTTTTCCTAGAGATTAACATCCATCTACATATATACTCAGCACCAGCTAGGATATTTGGCTACCAGAGAAATACAACAGGTGTAGATTTCCCACTGTTTAAAACATTAGAAATGGGGCTGAAGGGTGGCAAATAAACACCATGCTGCTTTCATATCAACTCCCCTGAAGTTTTAGCTGTAACTTTAAAAAGAAAAGAGGCACAAGATGAACGAAGTAATTTCCCAGAAATTTACCCAAGGAAGAATAGATATTATCGAGAGATGGGCACCTTTTTAAAATTAGAGGGAACTCCCCAGCTTGATGCAGCCATCCAGCAGATCTATACCTGTTGTGCATCTCTGTAAACTATTTAAAGAAACAGTCAACAAGAAAAAGAAGAGGCTACTAAAAATAAAATCAGCTAGTTAGGCTCAATGCTACTTACTGCATCTACAAGTCTTCTAGGAAATGACTAATAATTACACTATTTCTGATACCAATGGCCATTACCAAGCGTCTTAATGTAACCGTAAACAAGAGCAGGCAACTTCCGTGTCAATAGCAGACCCAGCCGTTTCCTGTGCTCACCGTTGAAACAGGGTCAAATGCTAGCGATACTAAAGGACAAGAAACTCTCAGAGGTCTAACAAAGGCAAAAAAGAGAGTATTTTTATGTTTTAGCTGTTTTGTTTTGTTTTTTTAAACAAAAGGGATGAGAAATCCATTTCTGGACAAACCACTCCGAGGCTTTCGCTCCCACCTCCAAAATCAAAGCAATGCCATTTCATTTGACTGGCATCACAGTAGGATAGGAAGTTTCCTGTTAAGTATTTCCAAGCTTCCACCTTTCAACTCCCAAAAGTAACCAGGATAATTTACTGCAGATGCACAAACCAGGTTTTGCTCACATAGCTTGTTAACCTCTCCTGGTCCCCCTTCTTTGTTGCTCATTTTATAAGGACAGTATAAATACATTAGGAACTGAGGTCCATCCTTCAGTTTGACCTCTAAGTCATTTACACACACATACACACACACACACACTGGCCGTGCACAAAAAAAGGCCATAAATATCTTGCAACAATTATATCTTCTTGGAGCAATACATTTAATAAATCACCTGCCTGAATTTTTACTAGAACTATTTTAAAGTTTATTTCTCAGAATCGTTCTGGGATTACACGGAGGGTCTCTCATCTGACCCCCCACACTGAAATAATTGGGGAATGTTCAAACAGAAGTCAGATGCTCAGACAAGCCCAACGGGACACATACACAAAGTTATTAGAATTGGGGGGGGCAGAGTAAAACAAAGCTTCATTTAAGGACATTTATAGAAATAATAATCTCGTTTATTTTAATAGGGATTCATATAAATCAAGACTCAGTAACCTTAACATCATAATTTCTCAGTTTAAAAGGTAATTTTTCATACTTCCCTGCAAATCAAAGCATTGTAACCATGAAACAATAGCCATCCTGAAACTAAGTAAATACGAGCTTCTGCTCACAGCTTAGGAGACAGATTACTTTTATTGGTGTCTCTTTAAGCTACAGAATTAAAGTTGCAACTAATTAAATTAGCCAAATATAAACTTCCTTACTGATGCTACAGAAGAGTTAGGATATCATGCAGGAACGGAAATTTAGTGGCAGGAAGATAGGAGCATTAGACAATGAATGCTCTCTTAAACCAAAACAGTGTTTTTGTAATAGAAAAACGTGGGATGATCCAAAGGGAACAGAAACATGGATCCGGTGAAAATGTTGCATTTTTCCTTTGAAAGGTAACGCTTTTCACATACTTGTTGCGACATCTCAAAATGTTCTTTTCTATTAGGCTGAGGGGCAGGGAGAGAATAACTTTCTCAGTATTCTAGAAAGGAATGCTAAGGAAAATAATACTCTAAAAGTTTATGAAATCTAAAACTGCCCTTAAGTCTTCGCCTTTCAAAAAATAAAGTAGCATCTTTCTAAATCTATCAAGAAGCTCCTCTAATCATTCCCTTCCACTTGCGCAACTTGGATAGAGTGTATGCTTTTGCAAACTAAATAGTTTAAGCGTGTTAGCGTAAGGAAAAATAAATAAATAAATACAATCAAAATAAACTGTCTGGCCAACTAGTTAATATTTGAGCAAGGATGATTTCTTTTCTTTACAGTATATAATGGGAACATGAGCTTCCAGATCCTGTAAGGCAGCTTAGCATTTCTTCGCAACAATTATTACACAGCATCTACCATAATAATAATCTATCACAATACCCTTTCGAACAGACCCAACCAAAAGGACACTGTCTCTTTAAATGAGCCTGTCACAGTCATAATATTGCAGGAAATAATGGAGACATTAAACACACACACACACACCAATATCACATTGTGCAACATACCGTCTTGGAATCTAATTCATGATGAGGTTGAGCTAATACTTTATCAACACTTGCCGGATCAGCAAATGTAACGAAACCAAACCCCCTGGAATAAGACAAAGAAGAGCTGATGGGGAAAATGGCATAGAAAACACTAAGAAAAGACAATTTAATATATTAAGACACACAATAAGACACATCCTAGATTCTAATGTTGCTCCGAGTCAAACCATCAATCCCTGTCAGAAAATAGATTAGGGTTAAGGTGGGTAAAAAAAACTTATGCATGCTTCAAAATTTTCCACCTCTCAATGCACGCGTACAAAATGTTGCCATCTTCAGTTCCTGCTTTGTTTAACCCAAAAGTAGAAAGCTGTGGGATTGGCTCTCTCTTTTTAATATATAAATATATATATACATATACATACATACACACACACACACACACACACACACACACACACACGTGCACACACACACTTTGGTTAGCCAAACAAACAAGTTAGAAGCAAGTTTCTCAAAACAAGACTCTCCAAAAGCCTATTTAATTTAACAGGTTTCCACCAGCAGAAACATTCTGAACATCTATATTTAAGACACAAGAGTTTCACAGACAGAAGGAGCCCTAGTTTCGAAGTTTTGGGGAAGAAAAGCAAAAGGTTTTTAAACTGACTAATGTGGCTTAAAGAACTGCTAACACTTGTTCTAAGCACACAGACAGTGCGAGCATTCCCTAAAAATCAAAGGAAAGGAAGACAACTTTGGTTTAAAAAAAAAAAAGGCGGACCAAAAAAACGGTTTACCTGGAGCGTTTTGTAGTTGGGTCCCGCATGACCATACATTCTCGAATGTCTCCAAATTTGCTAAAATAATCTCTAAGATTATCTGCGGAGCAGAAAAAGAAGAGAGCGCATTGAAAAAAGATGGGGAGGGAGGGAGAGAGAGAGAGAAAGAAAGAGAAAGAGAGGGGAGAAAACAGAAGCAAGTGTTTAAAACATCTCTGCATGCAAAATGAGCCACTCAGAAAGGGTGATTTTTTTATTATTTTTCTCTCTCTCTCTCTAGAGTAGAAAGGGGGGGACAAACGGGTGACCTGAAATTTTTTTTTAAAAAAAATCTTTTTCCCTCAACCCCCTCCAGAGCCTACCACCCCTCAAAAGTGCATGCACACACAAATGTAAGGTCGAATAGAGGACTTGGGGAAGAGAAAGTGTTATTTGGAGCAAGTAAAAGGATCTCACCCGCTGACTCTGGTGCAGGGTGAACCCGTGGTTTC
>JANHFO010003301.1:305914-316572 GCA_032468095.1 Pareas carinatus
GATTGTACTTTATAACATGATGGCATGATGAATGTACTTTATGATTGTGAATGTAATCTTATGATTGTAATCACAGTTTGTTTATTATATTTATGTAGGTAAAGAGCATGTACACCGGAGACAAATTTCTTGTGTGTCCAGACACACAGGCCAATAAATTCTGATTCTGATTTTAAGAAGGATCTCTCCTGCTTTCTGTACAAATCCGCCATGTCGTCCTAATGAGTGCACTGAGGATTCAATTCTGGGATCACTGTTACAACATTGTGGACCCGTTCTCCCCAAATTGATCAGAGAGTCCACATACCTCATCTCCTATCATGCTCCACAGTTGTATTAGCGGCAAGCCCGTTGCACTGTCGTAATTTGTAACCTACAAATAGAGAAGTCAATTAATACCTACCCACAGAAAATACATGGCTATTGTCAGGCACAAAGAATCAAGACCATTCGTAAGGGTGCAGCACAGAAGACCTATTCAAGCCTATACAAATAGTCCTCGACTAACGGCCCCAGTTGAGTTCAAAATTTCTGTTGTTCAGTGAGAAATTTGTTAAGTGAGTTTTGCTCCCTTTTATAACCTTTCTTGCCACCAAATCCCTGCAGATGTTAAATTAGTAACATGGTAGTTGAGTGCACCTGGCTTCCTCGTTGACTTCGCTTGTCAGAAGGTCGCAAAAGGGGACCACATGATCCTGGGACACTGCAACCGTCATAAATATGAGTCAGTTGCCAAGCATCTGGATTTTAATCACAGGGATGCTAGAACGATCATAATAATAGTGTCAGAAGCGGTCATAAGTCACTTTTTCCAGTGCCTTTGTAACTTCAAACAGTCACTAAGTGAACTGTTGTAAGTCACAACTACCTACACATAAGAATCTGGTCAACTAACATTCGACACTAAATTGGCACCAGATGAAGGTCAATGGAATTCAGGAAGGATTGGACTTGGAGCTCTTCTGGGATCACAACAACTCTAAGCTGATGATGCACTTAATCCCTCCCCCAGCTCTGCCTGCTCTTCTCCTATAGCAGTGATGCCGAACTTTTTAGACACTGAGTGCCCAGACGAGTCACAGCTAATGAATTGCGGTTTGTGACATCATCGCCTGGCGCCCCTAGTCTCTTCCTGAGCATGTGCAGGGCCCTGTGATGTAATCGCCTGGCGCCGCAGGTCTCTGAACATGCGCGGGGCCCTGTAACATCATCGCCTAGTGCCGCTAGTCTCTTTGTGTGCATGCCCAGCTCTGGGGCGACTTGGCTCATGTGCTGACAAAGAGGGCTCTGCCTACCCACCGTGGCACGCGTGCCATAGGTTCACCACCACTGTCCTATAATTATCCCCATGAGCGGTGGTGTCAAACTCATAGGGCCACTGCTGCCGCAGTGGGCCACTGTCCCCCGCCACCGCCCTGCCCACAGCCACCGCCTGTGGGATGGATGTGACCTGTGGGCCTTGAGTATGACACCCCTGGCCCTGAGCCACGACAATGCATGCTATATTGCACTATGTTGCAATGAATCTAAAATCTTCCTAGAGGTCAACTAAAATCTTTTCACCACGCTCTGGACAAGAATTTGCCTAGCTCGCAATCTATTTATCTTATTTAAGAACCAGCATTTCCCTCACAGAGGGACTCTGGGTGTTGTACAATATTAAAAGCATTTTTTTAAAAAAAGAGTATATAATTTTTTTTAAAAAGCAAAGAATGCGAAAAATCAATTAAAAGGCAGGAGGAGGTCTTGCAGGGTGCTCTCCAGCCCCACGGCTGCATGCTCCTCTGTGTGCCCCAAGCAAGGCCACATTTTTGGGGGGGTGGGTCTTTACAGAAAACCAGGCGTGGGGGGGCCCTCCCCTCTGGAGGGAGAGTATTCCACAGGGTGGGGACAATGGTAGAGAAGGCACTCTTTCCTGGAGTCTGTCAGTTCAAACTCTTTAACTGACAGGATCCATGACATACCTTCCCTGACTAACTGGGTGGGACAGGCTGATGCAATGGGACCGAGACGATTCATAGTCCATGGGTAACCTGGCCCCATGCCATATATAGGGCCTTATAGGCTACAACCCACTCCTTGAATTGGACCCAGAACCAAACTGGTACCGGATTCAGCTTGTATAGCAAAGGTGTTACATGCACCATTCTCTGGACACTCAAGATTGCCCATATGGGCACTTTTTGTACCAGCTGAAACTTCCGCATACTTTTCAAGGGGATAACACATTGAAATAGTCCAAATGGTAGTTTGTGAAGAACAGCTTATTTACTTTTATTTATTTATTATTTAAACTTATATACCACTTAACAGTGCTTTACAGCACTCTCTAAGCAGTTTACAGTCAGCATAATTGCCCCCAACAATCTGAGTCCTCATTTTACCGACCTCAGAAGGATGGAAGGCTGAGTATATGCATTCTGCCTTTTCTATTTTTACAAATAACTCAAGGCAGAAACCCGACATTCCTTTCTCCTCCTATTTTCCTCACAACAATAACTCTGTGTGGTGAATTGGGCTGAGAGAGATAAGAGGGACTGACCCAAAGTCACCTAGCCAGCTTTCATGGCTAAAGTGGGAATTAGAACTTATGGTCTCCCGCTTTCTAGTCTGGTGCTTTAACCACTAGACTGAACTGGCTCTCTTAAAAACATCAAACTGGGTTTGAATAAGCCAAGGCCAGGCTCAATTCTGAATCTATGTCCTGTCCAATGTTGTTGTATATCAGCCCTGGTCCCTGAGAAATCAGGAAATTTGGAGTCTACGAAATTATTATTGCTCACTCATTTGACATTCACTTCTTCCCTCATTAATGAGAGGAACAGGGATTTCTCAGCATAAATCCTTTTTATCAGGTTTAATCAAATAAAAGCAGCTATCAGCAACCCACCTGCAGATGTTACACTTACCTGCGCAAGTAAGGGCGTGCCCCTGGTCATTTCACTAACAGCCGTGTCAGCTTCAGATGAGAAGTGATCGTCGTCTTTAATAGAAAGGAGGGGAGAGAAAGAATAATTATTCAAAGTCATCCCTGAATCCAGAATAAAACTAAGCAATATAGAAGCTCTCCTGAATCTTTCTACTGGGTAATTTGTGCCTTTTCGAGGGTGGGGGCGGGGAGGGGCGGGTAGAGAAACGAGAAAGAAATGGCTTTAAAAATTTTCACAAATGTATAACTGAGCATGAAAATCTCTGAAGAAAGCAGAAAAAGCGTTAACAGAGAGAATACAGTATTGTATATACTCGTGTGTAAGCTCATCTGTGAGTAATCTGACCTTCAAAAATTTCAAAATTTTACTTTTCACAATGGGCTTGTTGGTGGATAATTATTTCATTTTGGTTAAAAACTTAAGGGTCATCTTATACACGGATGGGTTTATATGCAAGTAAATGCAGGTACTTTTAAAAAGTATTACCAAATATACTTGCAGGTAAGCCAAACCCAAATTGGGGGTATATTTTGGCACCTAAAATTCTCAATTTATCTTCAAGTAAGTATGGTAAGTTCCTAAGTTAGAGGTTAAGCCTGAATCCAAACTCAGCCCTTCCCATCATTTTTCACCAATGCAATTTATTGATTGGCTGGATGAATGGCTTTCAGTTGCTGGGTTATGGTGCTCGCTCACCATTTTAAATTTTGTATCCTGTACAGCCAGTCTTTGAGTTACCACCATACTGAAGCTTGCCAATCACAATCATAACCCATGATGGTCATAAAGCAGTCAGTTACATGACCAACCTGGTTTTTTCCCTTCCACAATGATTGCTGTAGGGTAAGAGCTTTTCTTCTCTAACCCACAATCTCCTTGCTCCCTCTCTACTATGAGCTAACAACAGACCAGATTACAGACAGAAGGAGGGGTTGACATCCAAGGGAAAAAACAAACTGTGGCTAAGAAGATGCAATTCTTAGCTGATTCTTTTTTAAAAAAGCTCTGATGAACTTCTAACATTTGTGCAAAATATAAAAAAACAGACATTACATCTTTTAAACCTACAAGAAGAATTTGTTTTTAAAGCAGCAGATTCATTGGGAAGAAATACAGATATGGAAACAACACAGATGGTGGAGAACAACTAGAAGAAGAAACGTGATTCCCCAGCCGTAAATTGTCCAAGAAGAAATATAGATTCAGAAATTATAGAGCCTGAGCATCAAGCAGAAATTATAAAGCCGAATCCATACACCTCCCAAAAGCTTAACGCTGTACTTGTATACAATAGTAGAGAACTCTGGATTGACGTGGCAAATGGTTTTTCTTTAAAGGATTTGATGAACAGTGGGAATTGAATGTAATACATCTAACTGAGGAACAATCTTATCTTGAATTTTGGAGGATGATAATTTGGCTTTGGAGATTGGACCTTATGTATTTAATTAACCAGCAATTGATAAGAAATAATATAAAGAAACAAATTTGGGTATTTGATCCAGGACCGATTAAGGTTAATGTTTGGGATGATTGGGAATTGAAGATATGGTGGATTTCCTGTGAGTTGATTATAAACACAGCTTGTTAACAGAAGGTTTTGGAACTTTTAACTTTTAACATTTTCCCCCTATCACTGTTCAAAATTTTTATTTTTACATTTTTACATAATCTATTTATTATTATAGTTGTTTCCATTAACTAAGTTGTTATTAATATAGTTTACCTATGATAGGCTAACAATTTGTAAGTAGATGCAGCAGTTTAAAAAAAAAAGTCAGCCTGTTTTGCAAAGGGTGGGAAACCCAAATTGCTGTATCGTATTAATCAACATTCAATTAGGAAGGATGTTATGTGTATATGTGATTTTTTAAAATATACTTTTTTAGTTAATGTCCTTTTTGTTGTTTTTTATTTTTTGTTTTTTAATATTTTGGCGTTTTGCATTTTAATCTTTTTCAATAAATCTTGTTTTTAAAAAAATTCTGGACGCTTGGCAACTGGTTCATATTTATGCCAGCCGCAGTGTCCCAGAGTCATGTGATCACCTTTTGAGGTCTTTTGATAAGCAAATTTAATGGGGAAGCCAGATTCATGAAACAAGCATCTTACTAACTCAACTATTACAGTGGTTCACTTAACAACAGAAATTTTGAGCACAATTGTGGTCATGGGTCGAGTACTACCTGTAATAAAATCCCAAACCCTAAAGACAGACACACCTCTCATCTGTTTGTAAGGGGTATTACCTGGAAGTGGCACTACATTGTCCAAAAGAACCTCAGCTCCTTGGAACGGCAGGGTTACAAAGTCAGATCTGGAAAAGAAAAGAAAAGAAAAGAAAAGAGACAGATTAAAAAACACAGGAACGCCTTAGATATGTGTAGGTTTATAATCTGAGACTAAAATCTTCCTCCTCTCTAACTCCTTTGGGCAGAAAATGAAAATATTAGGCTTTTTTTAAGGAGGCACCTGGTTGTTTTTTTTCTGAATAGGCTAGGGGCTTTGCAGGCCTGTCACTAAGCGACACACTTTTTTCTATCACAGCGAGAAGTTTTGCAAACTTCTTTCCATCTGAGACTCCCTTTCTTTCTTTGCCAGCTTGTAAAACCACTTGCTGTAAGGAGAATATTTTTGGCAGTAACCTATTAAGCTTAGAAAAGAGTCCCCCCAAATGATCAATACCGACCCTCAAGGGCCAATGGAATTACTCGAGGGGGGGGGATGTCAATGTTATTTCTGCAAGTAGTCCTCCACTTACAGACTCAACTGAACTCAGAATTTTGATTCCCCACTGCAGTCGTTAAAGCAGGCTGTCTGTCATGTGATCTGACTCAATTTTACAACTGGCTTTATAGTGTTTGGTAAACTGAGTCACTGCGGTCATTAAGTGGACCATATGGTTGTTAAGCAAACCATGTGATCGTCAAACAAATTCAGCCTATCCAATGGCCATTTTCTGCTGTTCATTTTATGCCCACAACAGCTGTGACCAGCTCTTGATTAAATGCAGCCTTAAACTTGGACCCTGACTACTTAGGGCTGACCAAATTTTAAAAATTTCCTGTATTGTGAGAAAGATCTTTATTGCTGATACAACAAAATAACCAAATTCTGAAAATCAGTCAAGCAATTTTCAAGATCAACGTATACCTAGCATGACTAAGTCAGAGTTTATTGATTTAGCTGTTTATTTTTGGTCCAATATCAAATCACAGATTTATTTTTTTTAAAAGCACACCATTCATATATATATCTACATATGTAAGAATACATGCCAGTATTCTTCATTTAACAACCACAACTGGGACCAGCAACTCCTGTCGCTAAGCAATATGATCATTAAGACACACACCAGGTAATGACAGCTTGCAATTGTATTGCTGGTTTCTCCATTAACTCTGCTTGTTGGGAGCCGGCTATGAACTGTGCAAATGGCACTTACGTGACTGGACAGCGCTATGACAGTCGTAAAGGCCTACCAATTGTTAAACCCCCAAATCTCAATCTCATAATTGCGAGGATGGTTCAAATTACTCGCCCAGCCAAAGCCAACATTTTAATGACTACACTATATTAGGAGGGTAATTTGGAAAAAAACTTCCATTTGGTTATCAATGACAGACACTCGCAGA
The DNA here is from genome assembly GCA_032468095.1 of Pareas carinatus. Lineage (NCBI taxonomy): Eukaryota > Metazoa > Chordata > Lepidosauria > Squamata > Pareidae > Pareas > Pareas carinatus. The sequence continues at coordinate 312,480 of JANHFO010003301.1, forward strand.
TACAGAACGTTTATTATACACATTAGAAAACTACATTACATCACTTTTTGAAATAATCGCCATTTAAATCGAGGCACTTGTCATAATGTCTTACAAGGTTTGAAATGCCTCCTGCAAAGAAATCTTCCTCCTGGGAATGAAGCCATCCTGGAACAGCATCATGAAGCGCATTGTCATCGTTGAAGCGGCGCGATGCAAGCATCAGGGCATGCTGACTTCCCGTGTAATGTTGGTTCACAATAATGCTCGCCCGCACAATGGTAGACGCACCCAAGAACTTTTGGAGCAGTTCCAATGTTGGGATGTTTTTAATCATCCCTCCTATAGCTCAGATTTGGCGCCGAACAACTCCCACCGCTTCCAACTTCATTCCCAGAAGGGAGATTTCTTTGCAGAAGAAATTTCAAACCTTGCAAGACGTTATGACAAGTGCCTCCATTTGAATGGCGATTATGTTGAAAAGTCATGTAATGTTGTAGTTTTCTAATGTGTATAATAAAAGTTCTGTATCTGCGAGTGTCTGTCATTGGTAACCAAATGGAGGGTTTTTTCCGAATTGTCCTCGTACAAATCACATTTTCCAACTGCTTCTTCCAGACCACTGGTGTTCATCTCTAGTTCAGGAGTGTTCAGCTTTGGCCACTTTAAGATCTGTGGACTCCAACTCCCAGAATTCCTCAGCCAGAATGTTGCAAGTGGAGGATCTGGAAAGAGTCTGCAAGGAGAGCCATCCATATATTTCAACATTCATAGAATTCAGAATGCCAACCTCTCGGAGAGGAACTTCCGGTCACCTCACCTGATTTGTCTAAGCGTGTCGATCTTGACTCGTTCATATCCACCATAATCCACATATCTGATTTCCACTTCGCTGACATCTTTGAAGTAACCAACCACTTGTGCCCGCCACCACGCCCCTTCGACCCCCGGTGCAGCACAGACAACGCCAACTGCAATGCAGAAAAATTGGGAACAATTCAGCATGCAATGTAACAGCTTTGGGGGAAATAAAGGGGAAAAAAGGAGGGGGGCGGTTGCTGCAGAAAAGGAGTGGGGGATGATGGCTCTTTTATGACTTGTGGACTTCAAGTCCCAGAATCTCTGAGCCAGCATGGCTGGATCAGGAATTCTGGGACTTGAAGTCCACAAGTCATGAAGGAGTCATCTTTCCATATCTCTGCTGTAGAAGAATAGAGTCTGCCTTAAACCCTTCCTTTACTAAGAGTCTTTCAAGGTACAGAAGTTCTCGACTTATGACCATATCGGAGCCTGTCCATTATGATTTTAAGATGTAACAGTCATAAATCAAGTCATCATCTGATCCACCCAATTTTACAACTTTTTTTTTTTTTTTGCGGTGGTCGTCCAGCAAATCATTATAGTTGCTAAATGAATCTGTGGTCATTAAGCGAACCCACTGATTGCTATGAGAAGTTTCTGCTGACAACGGGACGCAAAGGTCAGCTTTGGGTCAAAACAGTGTGAATTTGCAAGGCCCTGCAAATGGCCACGTATCGGGGGGGGGGGGGTGGTCCACTGCTAGGTCAGACATTTAAAACCAGGTCAAAAGAACCATTTGGTGTTGGCGGGGGGGGCATCGGAACTTTGAAAGGTTACTAAATGACTAGTCGTAAGTTGAGGACTACCTGTAACCACTCCATAATAGCATTCCTTTCTCTTTTCAAAAGTAATCAATCCTAAAAGACTGGCTTGCAGGTGGCAAGATACTCTGCCCCAAATGGAATCGGAAGAAATGTGGTCAACATTTTATTTAATGCAGGGGTGGAGAACTATGGCCTCCTTTATGGCTTGTGGACATCAACTCCCAGAATTCCTGAGCCAGGAATTATTACCATTTCCTTCCCCCCCGCCCCACCTCACACCGGTCTGCAAAACTAGAAAGGTTGGAGATCACTGACTTAAAGAACTTTTGACCATTATAATAATAAGAAGACTTACCCTCTACTGGGGTTGGCATCGTAGGAATCCCAGGTTGGGAATAGCAGAGATACATCTGCTGATCTAGGCTACGAAGGACGTGGAAAGTGGGATGCGTGTGCTGCTGTACGAATAAGTGCCCGGCATTGACTTGATTAACCACAATAACCTCTACCGTAACTCCATCAGGAAGCATGAGCTGTCACAGAAGGATGAAGAGAGATGCATTTCCATGGACAAGTAATGGCATTTAATTTTCAAGCTACAGATTATAACACTGTATAGAAATGAGAGCAGATTTAAGCAACTTGCTACCCTTTGTGCTGCTTAGGCTACAGCATCCTAAGTTAGCATGGAAACATGGCGCAAGGAGAAGAGATATTGAAGATCGTATAAAACACTTTCAAGGGACAAAGTTGTTCAGCCCTAAATTAATACACAGATCTAATCTTTCTCAACACGGGGCGACTTTGAAATGTGTAGACTTCAATGTTCAGAATTCCCGTGACAAAAGGACATTGCTAAGAATTCTGGGAATTAAAGTCCACATGTTTCAAAGTCACTCAGGTTGGGAAACTCTGATTTAGAAGTTCATGGGACAATAATCACCCTTCAGTCTAGATCAGGGATGGCTAACCTTTTAGGCACTGAGTGCGTGGATGAGTCGCAGCTAATGCGTCACGGCTTGTGATGTCATCGCCCGGCGCCACTACCCTCTTCTGAGCATGCTCAGGTCTGGGGCGATGCTGGGGCAATGTGACTCGCGTGCCAACAAAGAGGGCTGTGTGCCCGCTGTGGCACACGTGCCATTGGTTCGTCATCACTGGCCTAGACTATTTCCTAGAATTGTTATGAAGGTAAGAAGATACCTTTGGAAGACTCAAGATTACTCTTAATGTTGGCTCACACTGGACCACTATGATAAGCTCAGTTATCAAGATTCTATTACAAATAATTTGCTTTAAAATACCGTTTTAATCGTGGCATCAATTCTGAGTTGCTTCTAAGGAAACTCTAAAATAATCTCACAACGTGTAGTTGCTGACCAAGAGGGAGAAGTCTTTTGTTCAACCAAGAAATACCTTTTCCAGGACTGCACCTTATGGATAGTGCCAGGGGAGCATAGATCGAAACAGGCGATCAAGGACAGATCCAAAGGTTAGTGGGGGACCCCCTTTTTCTCGGTGCTCTGAGGTTGGTTGTTTTCTTGCAGACATTTCATTACCGAACTAGGTAACATTATCAGCGCTAGGTTGATGATGTCAGCTAGTTGAGTAATGAAACGTCTGCATGAAAACAACCAACCTCAGAGAACACCCAAGGACTACACAGTTCAACTCTGAGCTACAAATGTTCTTTTCTATTGATTTTCTCTCTTCTCAACAGCCCTCTTGTTTTCCGGGTGATCGTTTTATTTCCTATTTCTTCTCACTTCAATAGAACAGGCTGTTCATACTGGAGGTCCACAACCTGGCAGAAAGTTTCTGAAAATAGGCCAAGGGCTGTGGGTGGGTGTAAGGACTACAGGTTCCCAAACTCTGCTACACAAAGACAACTTTCCAAATCTGCATAAATGTATTATAATCTTAAGATCAAAGCATTTTGGTTATGCTATAAATTTAGATAAAGGGCAAAATTTAGGGGAAATGAATTATAAACTGACAAAATCAACAGCATATAAAGAAAATGTATACAAAGTGTTTTATAGATGGCACATGACACCTATAAGAATGGTGGAAAATGTTTAGAGATGTATCGGATAAATGCTGGAAATGTAAAAGTACTTATTATCATATATGGTGGACTTGTAAATATGCTAAAGAGCACTGGAGATGAATATATCCATTAAGAGAAATAGAAAGAAGTTAAACCTGAGATTTTTTTACTAGGTATAATTCCCCAAAAATGTGGTGAGCAGGTATGTGTGTGTGTGTGTGTATATGTGTGTGTGGGTCCAGGTGTGTTCGGGTCTTTTCCCGTATAGAGTAGAGAGTCTCTTGGTGACATTTCAGCAAGGTCTCACTTGCCATCTTCAGGCTGGTGGCTTTTGGTTTCTTGCTAGCACACACCTGGACCTACATACCTATACCTGTGAAAATCTACGAAAAAATATATATGTGTATATGTATATGTGTATTTGTTTTCGTAGATTTTC